>APFE030362221.1:18962-110510 GCA_000404065.3 Pinus taeda | reverse complement strand
CCCCCTCTCAGTATTATTTCCAACAATTGGTATCAGAGCAGGTCCTTCAGAAGAAGCTTGATCACTTGAAGAAAGATCCATCAAGATGAATAATCACGAAAGCATGGGATCCATCAGACCACCAACCTTCGATGGGAGAAACTTTGGTTATTGGAAAATAAGAACCACAATCTATCTACAATCTCTTGGAACAGATGTCTCGGAAATTGTGGAAGGAGGATATAAATTTTTAATATCAATTCCTATAGACACGACAAGTAAAAAGCAATATGAAACCAATGCAAAGCTTTCAATACTTTATTGGAAAGTTTTTCACAATCAGAGTTTGTCAAAGTCATGCAGCTCAAATCAGCCAAAGAGATATGGGACAAAATCGTTCAGAGATACGAAGGAGACTCTAAGGTAAAATGTGCTAAACTTCAAAATCTCAAAATTCAATATGAAACTCTTAAGATGCATAGTGATGAGAGTATAGCTAGTTACTTCTTACATATAGAAGAGGTTGTTAATTGTATGAAGAAATAAAGGAAGTTACTTTAGTTGAGAAAATTTTGAGATCCTTATCTGCTAAATTTGAATCAAAAGTGTCTGCCATAGAAGAAAAACAAGATCTACAGAATATCACTATGACACAGCTTCACGGAATTCTAACTGCTTTTGAGATGAGAAAAGGAGGTCCATCAGATATGTGAGAAGCCACATTTAAAGCTTCAACAAAAGGATAAGAAAAGGAAGAACACAATGAATTAGGACATATTTCAAAAGAAGAAAATGAGGTAAATTTTGTCAAGAAGCTTCAACGGGGTTCTAGAAGGTTCAGAGGTAAGCTACTTTTCAAGTGCTTTGCTTGTGGTAGAGTCAGTCATTATGCTGCCAGATGTCTTCATAAAGATAAATATGAAAAAGGAAAGGAATATGCAAAAGGGAATAGGAAACAAGTTGTGAATAGAAGGAGTTACTATACTCATGAAGATACCGATGGTTTATCTAATAGTGATGAAGATGAAATTGGTCAAGATTACAGACTTCTCATGGCTTATGATAGCGATGATTTTTGGGATAGTTTAGAAGACGATAATGATGGTTTATCTAATAGTGATGATTATAGACTTCTCATGGCTTATGACAATGATGATTTTTGGGATGCTTTAGAAGAGGAAAACTTTCATGAAGAAATCTCTAAACTGAAAATATGTTTAAAAGAAAAGAATATGATCATAGATACCTTGACATACCAACTTGCTGAAAAAGAAAAACACAATGAAAAACTAGAATGTGAAATTGTGGGTCTAAGAAAAGATCTTGAGAAAACAAAATCTCTCAATCTTAGGTTTGCCAAAGGATCAGAAACTTTAAATGAAATTATCAAAGTTCAGCGCTCTCCTCTGATAAAAACAGGTCTTAGATATACTGAAGAAGCATTTCAATCACAGAAACCATCAACCTCCACCAAAAGCTATCATGATGCAGCGAAAACTAGTGAATAGTATGACAATCATCAGCAAAGGCATAAAGCTGATCACTAGGTAGATCATAATCAATTTGCTCCAAGGATGAATATCAATAGAAGCCACAACCAACCTCAGGAAAATCATACCCAATTTGCTCCAAAGATGAATATCAATAGAAACTACAATAAATAGGTAAATAGATTCGATAGTCGCAGAAACTTCTTTAATGGGCAATGTTTTTCATGTCATAATTTTGGGCACAAAGCTGCTCAATGTGTTGCTTACAAAACCATCATGACTAGAGAAGCACGAAATCAAAGGAATGTAATAGGGATCAAGAGAAGTTCCTATAATAACTTTTCTCCTCTTGAAAATGAAATAGAATGCTCAATTTATAACAACTTTGATCATGAAGAATCTGAATGCAGGAGCAAATTTCGGCAAACACCTCAAAATGAGCAAACACTATTAAATCCCAAGATATGGAGAAGGAAAGAATCTCAAATAGAAAGATGTGGTATAACCTTGTATGCAGAAGGACAAGAAAATCAGTGGAAAATCAGTCGTACATTGACAGTGGATGCTCCAAACATATGACAGGTCACAAAGAGAAACTTCACTCATATAATGCCATAGAAAAGGAAACGAATGTCTCATTTGGAAATGACACTCCAGCTGTCATAAAAGGTAGAAGTTTTGTTTTCTTCAAAGAAAAGGTTAAAGCTAGAAATGTTATGTATGTAGATGGTTTAAAGCATAACCTGTTGAGTGTCAATCAAATGTGTGATCAAGGAAATGAAGTGGTGTTTCGATCAAATGGATGTGTTGTTCGTGAGCTTGATACAGGAGAGACCGTGATCAAGGGTACAAGAACTCCAAACAACTTATACATACTCAAAGGAGGACAACAATAGTGCTATCTAAACAAAAATGATGAAAACTAGTTGTGGCATAGAATATTGGGACATCTAAGCTTTCCTCAAATAAGAAAAGCATGTAGACTCAAGGTTGTTCGTGATCTTCTAGATATCAGCATCCCAGAAAATACAATATGCAAACCATGTCAAATCGGTAAGAAAACTAGAGTTCACTTCATGGAAAAAGAAGGGTCAGCTAGTAAGCCTCTTGAACTTATCCATATTGATTTATGTGGGCCAATAAGGAAAAAGTCACCTTGTGGAGAAGAATACTTTATTTTGTTCATTGATGATTTTTTCAAAATTTGTTTGATAGGTCCTCTAAAGCATAAAGATGAAGCATTTGAAAAGTTCCAAGCCTTCAAAGCTTTGGTTGAAAATGAATCAGATCAAAAAATCAAATGCCTCAAATTTGATCGAGGAGGGGAATTTATATCGGATGAATTCTTTGACTTTTGTGTACAACATGGAATAAAAAGGGAATTCTCCACTGCAAGAACACCTCAACAAAATGGTGTAGTAGAAAGGATGAACATACTAGTTCAAGAAATGGCTCGAGCCATGCTAGATGAATTTGGAACTCCTGCAACCTTCTGGGGTGAAGCTACATTCGTTGTCATGACTATTCTCAACAAAGCAAATGTTCGGGTAAATAGCACTCAAACTCCACATGAAATTTGGTATGGTAAGACTCCTACTGTAAAATACTTTAAAGTTTTTTGAAGCAAACGTTTTATCAAAAGGACTGATGAAAAAATTGGTAAGTTTGAACCCAGAGCAGATGAAGGGATTCTTCTTGGTTATTCTTCCAGAAGTAAATGATATAAATGTTATAATAAACGACTTGGGAAAATTGTCGAAAGAATTGATGTTGTAGTTGATGAATCATGCATAAATCCAAAACAGATAAAATCAACAAAAGATTATGACAATGAGGAAGATGGGGATTACTTTCCCCCATCAAATCAGAATTATATTGAAGAAGAAACCAATGAAGCACCAGAAGAAGATATAATGGTAGAAGAAAAGACTTTGTCCAGGTATGTTCATAAAAATCATCCAGAAACTCAAATTTTAGGAGAAAGGGAAGCTGGTGTGCAGAAAAGAAGAACTATTATAGGGACCTCAAGCTATCTAGAATTACTATCCTCCACCAAACCTCAAAATGTAAATGAAGCATGCAAAGATGAATGTTGGGTCAAGGCCATGGATGAAGAACTTGAGCAACTTGAAAAAAATGACACTTGGGAATTAGTTCCTAGACCTCATGATAAAAAATATTATAGGAACTAAATGGATATTCAAGAACAAGTTAAATGCAAATGGAGAAGTCATTAGAAACAATGTCAGACTTGTTTGTAAAGGGTATGCTCAACAAGAAGGTATAGATTTTGAAGAAACTTTTGCACCTGTTTCCAAACTTGAAGCCATAAGAATGTTTCTTGCTCTTTCTAGTTTTCGAAAATTCAAAGTATACCAAATGGATGTAAAATTAGCCTTCCTTAATGGAGATTTAGAAGAATAAGTTTATATTGAACAACCAAAAGGATTCATTCTTGGAAATGATGCAAAACTTGTATGCAGACTCAAAAGGGCTCCCTATGGTCTGAAACAGGCTCCAAGGGCTTGGTATTACTGTCTTGACAAATATCTACACCAAAAAGGTTTTACAAAAGGTTATGTAGATAGCAATTTATATACAAAGATTGAAAATGATAAATTGCTAATTATTATTATTTATGTTGATGATATCATTTTTGGTAGCAATGAAGAATCCATGAGTCAAAATTTTTCTTCAGTAATGCAGCAAGAATTTGAAATGTCCTTGCTTGGTGAACTTACCTATTTTCTTGGTCTACAAGTTCAACATACTAAAGATGGTATTTTTCTTTCACAAACCAAATATCTCAAGCAGATCTTGAGAAAGTACAGAATGGAAGATTCTAAACCTATATGTACTCCAATGGTAATAGGATCCAATCTCAGCTTAAATGATGAATCAACAACAATACATCAACCAACTTACAGATCCATGATTGGCAGTCTGCTTTATCTAACAGGTACCTAACTTGACATCATGCATGCAGTAGGACTAGTTGGAAGATTCCAAGCAAATCCAAAGGAATCACACTTTCAGGCAATGAAAAGAATTTTCAAATATCTTCATGGAACTCAGGACTTTGGACTATGGTATCCTAGAGATGCAGATCTTACTCTTCATGCATATACAAATGCAGATTGTGCAGGAAGTGTTGATGATAGAAAAAAAAATTAGTGGTGGTGCATTCTATATGGTTTCCAGATTAGTGTCTTGGTTCAGCAAGAAACAAAGTTCAATTGCTTTATCTACAACTGAAGCAGAATATGTGGCTGCTATATCTTGCTGCACACAACTACTTTGGATGATGCAAACTTTGCAAGACATTCAGATCACATGTACTCCACCCATCTCCATTCTATGTGATAATACAAGTGCCATCATTATGTCAAAGAATCCAGTCATGCACTCCAAGACTAAGCACATACCCATCAAGTACCATTTTCTACAAGAACAAGTGCTTGAACAAAAGATCAAATTGGAGTATGTCCCCTCCAAAGAACAGGTTGATGATATATTCACTAAACCACTACCCAGAGAAACATTTGAATATCTCAGACAAAATTTGGGAGTTGTTGTTGCATCATCTTGCTATTAAATCTAGTTTTTCAGAGGAAGTTTACTACACGCTGGTTTCATGAAGTATATGCGCGGGTACATGCGGGTTGCCTTGGCTGAAAGCACATATATGTTTTTCTAACAAAAAAAAATAGTGGTAGCATAGGTTCATGGGGGCGTTCTTATTCCACATTGTTGGCATTATGGTTGTTGAACTCAGCTATTTCTTAGTTGCATAAATCATTAGTGCGATATAACTTCTTCTGTCATGGTCTATATTTAAACGAGTTCTATTGGTCATATGATCTAATTTATTTCCCCAATATCCTTTGTATGGATGATGTAATAATTGTTGTATTTCTTTCATGTATAAATTTTGGTATATCCCCACTTGGTTCGGAAGTTGAGTCAAATATGGTGTATCCCCACTTGGTTGGGTGATTGATGTATGTACGAGTTTGTGGTCATAGGGAGGTCATACTCACTTTGTTGAGTTATAGTATCATGTTATTATATTGAATCATCTCTCTGCAAACTCAGCATGTACTCAGGGGGAGTATGGATAACATCAAGCAAAGGAGGAGATTAGATTGGTTCGTCCTTTGCCCTTGATGTCAAAGGGGGAGAGTATTTTGGTATTTTGGTGTTGTATGGTATCTCTAACAGTCTTTACAGCTTGCAGTAGTCAACACCATCATGGTTGCTATCAAGTCCAAAGGGGGAGATTGTTGGCATTATGATACAAGTATTGTCCTTGATGGCAACACTACAGGTCAACTCAGTTTTGATAAGAGGCTAATAGGGATATTCAGAGGCAATAGGGTACTGGTACAAAGGATCCGGAAGATGGAACTAAGGTCTATTGATCAGAATAAAGAAGTTGAAGGAAGAAGATGATGTAAGAGCAGTTTAAGAGATACACACAGGTTCACTTAATCCAAGCAACATATACACACAGGTACTCAGAACAGAAATAGCGTATAACATACACACGCACTCCCACAGAAGGCAAAGCGCCTACATGTTGAAAACCATGGTTTTGGTTCGAGGTATTTGGTCCAAGGTATTTGGTCCAAGGTATCTTTGGACCATGATATTGACCCTAGGTATTTAGTCTGAGGTATTCGGTCCGTGGTTTTTTATCCAAGGTATTGGTCCTAAGTGGATTCGGTCCATGGTATTGAGAAAGGCCGAAAACTATATAAAGAAGAGAGGATCATAAGGTCATATGTGCAAGTGAATAATATTTTAAGGAATACTTCTATCTGAAGTATATTTTATGTTGCAGGGTTATGTTTGGACTAGATCTAAAATATTTATGTGCACCTTGAGTTCAATATTGGATCAGGATCATGAGACCTGAAATGACTTATTCTTGAATGATCTGATATTGGTTGAGGCTAGATTTGATGTTTTGCATCTATTTTATTTGTTATTTATCATGATCTGGGGTTGTCTGAAGTCTGGAATTGCAACAAAGTTCTGAGTCAATATTTGCATATCTATAGGCAGGTTCGTCTCGGAAAAAGAGCGTATACACACAGGTTCCGTTCTTTCAAGTAGCATATACAAAATAAAGATTTGATGTTCAGAGATGACTGATCTATCATATCAGTATTGCTGATTTATTGCTGCTACTATTTCACTATTGTCCATCAATGAAGTCCTCTTAGATCTGAATGTAAATCTGAATGCATAAGGAGGATGATATTTGATTGATTGTATAAGTGAGAAGAAGTGTTTTCTGTTGCCTGCCTGTGTAAAGTTCTGTAAGTTGACAGTAGATGTTCAGTACACTGTTGGTTGGAATAGTTTGTGATTCACAGATTTTGTGATTCAAAATATTTAGAGATATACGCAGGTTGGGGTGAAGGAAGTAGCATATACACACAGGTTTTCTTCATTGAAGTAGCGTATATAGTTTGACACATGAATTTTTGAGGTTTCAGTTGGTTCTGAATGTTGATACATGTTTCTGGGTTTAACACAATGTTTTGATGACAGTGATCTGATTGTTTCAGATTAACTGCATGTTGGTTGATGAAGTTTGAGTCTCTAAATTTCTGATGGGTTATTGATGAGTCAAGGTCTTCATATGTCTTGATATGTGCCAGGAGTATCTAGTCTGAAATTTCATGAAACATGGCCCCTGATGGAAGGGTGGATTTTTTTGTAGGCTGGCACCTACATACTAGTAAACATATTGGCTAGTACAAGATCTAGGGGGTTGTAGCTCCCTTCCAGTAGAAGCTGGAGAACGAGAGAGGGTTGTAACCTTCTGCAGGTAGAAGCCTCCGTACTGGTATGAGTCTGCACCAGTACAAGATTGTAAACAAATTTTCTTATTATTAAAAGAAGACATAGACAACAACAATAGGGGTTTTTCACCCACATTAGGTTTCCACCTTAAATCTTGGTGTTCATGTGTGTTGCTTATGTGTAATGGTTTATTATGTTTATACTGCACATGGTTACTGTTTAATGATTGATGAAGTACTGATACACTGATTAAAGATCAACATATGATGCACTAACTGAATCATAAGTTTACTACATAAACGTTGGTTGCCTTAAAGACATTTGTGTGTACATGCTAGTTCCCCTCTCTAAAGTAGCGTATATAAATCTGATTATGAATAAGAAAAATCCTTGATCTGATAATACTGATTCACCCCCCTTCTCAGTATTATTTCCAACAGAGAGGGATGATGAGTCATGAGGAGAGAGCTGGAATCCAACTCTTACTCAATATAAAATATTTTATATTAAATTTTCCATAACAACTATTTTTAACTAAATATAGAATATTTTAATAAAATAACTCCTTACCACTAATTATTAAATAATTATTTACTTTACCTATTATCTAATTTACCAACGACTAACTCTAGGCAATGATGCATCTATACTATTTATTCCTTTTGATCAATAGATTTCTCACCTTGTCCCGAGGATGAAACACATTAGTTGGTTCGAAACGTCCACCAAATCCTAACAATGTGATTAATCCGAAAGACTTATATCTAGTTCTAGAATTCTTCTGCAAAACTATATCTTTTCCAACTATAACTAAGCTTCTAGCGTTATGTCCTCTAGGGTAGGTAGGAGTTAGTACCTACTCCTCATTTTCTTGATCCTACATGGAAGGCTCATAGAGTTTCAAATTTTCCATGAAAGACTCTACTTGTTGCCCTAAACATAAAGATCAACAATAAATAGAAATTTGAAAATGACACTATATAAATCAACAATAAATCTACTACCCAAAACCCATTCTTTTCCTTTTATTTATTTATTAATTTAGAAAAAAAAAACATCACTCAAAATAAAACTTCAATTGTTTGCCTTTGATGGGAAACCCTCTCATGATTTCCATCCCAGGGAAAAATTTAGGGGCTAATATTCGCAGGTGGGCTAATTTTCCATGCTTTTTCCAAAAAAAGATTTGTCAATTTTCATTTTTTTGTAAAATGATTCACCCAAATTTTACAGCACACCATTATTTTACCTTAAAAACCGCCAAAATATTATATCGACTAATAAAAGATCATTGGAAATATAAATGTTTCTATAAAAATATCAACAAAAAGTTTACAATTTGCATATTATGGACTAGTAATATTTGCCAAGGTTTCTAAATTTTAAGATAAACTTCCATCCATAAAATTTTCCTTGCTCCATCCAAGTTGGAAAGTTGAAACTATTGGGTCACATGGCTACATCAATGTGGTATGGTCCCAACCAAAGGTTGTTGAATTTTCCATGGTCTCTTGGTTTTTTATTCTTTTTGTCCCACAATAATACTATGTCTCCCACCTGGAAATTCTTTCCCTTTTCCTTGTGGTCAAACACCCTCTTGATTTGAGCCCAATATTCTATGAACTAGGTGAATGCCACATGTTTTTCCTCTTCCAATTGCACCAATCTATCAATGTGATATTGCAATTCCTCCTAGTTGGAGGTGAAGTGTTGCATGAGCTTATACACTAGTAGCCTCAAATTAACTGAAAGAACCATGTCTAACACACAAACCAACTCAAATGGAATCTTGTCGATAGCACGCTTCTTATTGATCTTGTCAACCCATAGTGCATACTTGAAATTTTTGTCCCAAACACATTTTCTAAATCATCAATTATTTTCCTAAGATCCAATTCAAAGTTTTGTTGCTCGATTTGGGCAACCCACTCCCTTTTGAATAGTAATTGGGTGTATAAGCCAATGTAACACTATACTAGGAACAAAAGGAGACCAACTAAATAGACTTGAAAATGTTGGTGTTTTTTGTGGTAATTGTGCTTGGGACCCCAAACCTAGTAATGATATTATCCTCCAAGAACTAGACAATGCTAGTGCTAGATAAATTCCTTAATGGAATTGCCTCTACCCACTTGGTGCAGTAGTATGTGGTAGAAAAAATCAAGCTATAACAATTCTTGGAATTTTGTTTAAAATTTTCAATAAAGTCCAACCCCCACATTGAAAGGGGGTATCCACTATGACCAGGTCGAATGGTAAAATGAGTTGCTTTTTCCTCCTCTCAAACCTCTAATAAGGCTGACATGTATAAATAAAGGTTTTTGCATCCATAAATGGAGTATGCCAGTGGTATTTGGTGTGCATGAGCCTGGACAATGGTTTTGGGCAAGAAATGGTCACCAAAAACTCCCAAATGCAACTCATGAAGAAGGTCTCTAGACTCATCTAAATCCATACAACATAAGATAATACCATTAGTATTTCTCCATCCTAGACCACCCTGCACAAAACAATGCAAATTACTTTGCAACCAAAGTTGTATATATCACATCTACACTTTATTTAGTTGAGGGGCACAAGATAATTTTTTCAATTAAAGATAATATATGAATACCAATCAAAATTATCTAACAAAGAAGATCAGGAATTCATGTGTCCCTCTACCTGCATATGCTATATCATGTCCAAACTGCTCTTGGCCATGATCTTTGCTAGTCTTTGGCCCCTGATCAATGTGGTAGGCTTGATATCCATATCATACTTGTATATCTTGGTCATCCACCTCCCTCTAGTTCCATGACGTTCCTTTTCTACCAATATGTCTTTGACCATTGCGTGTGTAACAAAAGTAATTAGTTTGATGTTCCAAAAGTAGTTTAAAAAATAACTGAAAACCTTCACCAATGTATAAGCCTGTTTTTCCATTAACTTATATTTCAACTCAAATGCTTGGAAAACATTGCTCATAAATGCTATTGATTGCTCCATGCCCTCATTATTTTTTCGTGAAAGAACAACAACCATGTTAGAGGCTAATGAAAATAACTAAAAAATTGTACCATAATTAGGACTTGCAAGCATTGGTGAGTGACATAAAGCCTCTTGATATCCAAGAATACTCACTTGGCCTCTTCATTCAATTCCCAATTGTGGCTCTTCTTTAACATATATGAAATAGACCTCATTATCTATGTGAATTTAGGAACAAAATGCCTCATGAAGTTGATTTCGCCAAAGAAGGACAAAATTACTTTATTATTTTCGGGGAGAGGAATCTCTTGTATTTTCTTCTCTCTTAGGGTCTACTTGCACACCATCCCTGGAGACAATATGCCTCAACAACTTTCATTCAAATACCCCTATGACTAAATTCCTTGGATTTTATTGAGATGCCAAGTTACCTGGATCAGTCAGAAATTTTTCATAAGTGAGTAACATGGTCATTACAATTCTGATAAAATTCAATCATGTCATCTTGTAAAAATATTATGAATTTGAAAAGATAATTAGAGAATGAAAAATCCATACCATGTTGGAAAGTAGCTCTTGTGTTCATGAGGTAAAAGTGAAGTGGATAATCCATGCACCTTGTTGACTAGAAGAAAGGTGGAGTGAAGTGAGGGTAGAGTAGAGAGAGATAAACCAATGCACAATAGTCAACTAAGAATAGAGTGGGGTGAAGTAGTAATGTGCTAAAGTTAAACTAAAGTGAATTTGGGTGGGGTTGAGAAATCTAATTTAAATTAAAGTGAAGTAAATAGAGAGAGTGAATGCACTTGATTAGCTCAAAGAGAGTGCCTCGTTAACTCTTTCATGCATGCATGTGATGCAATTAACTCACTGAAGGTGCCAACTCAATCTTCCATCTGTGCATGCATCCCTAGTGAACTCTAGTTGACCTTGCATGCTCTCTAATGACTAAAGAACTCCCACAATTGACTAATAAACTTGCCACATCAATATTGGCTCATATATGCATCCATATTTTTCCATTTGTCTCAACCAGAAGCTACCACATGTCATCATGTGAAACTGGCACATGTCAACTACTATAAATAGACTTGTTATAAAAAGACATGACAAAAATAATAGTCCCCATGAAAAATAGTAAAAATTAAAAAATGTCTAAAACAGCTAGGAGAAATTTTCTAAAAATGGGATGTCTAAAAATAGGCATTTGTAAAAATATAAAGTCCTTGCATGCTCATTAAAATATTCTCATTGGATTCAATTTTCTGCAAGGAGTCCAAATATGTGATCAAATATGACATGCAACCCTTGATAAAAATAACATTATCTCACATGTCACCTAAAAATAGCTCATCAAAATTGTGAGCTCACTAGGATCTCAAATATATCATAATCATTGACATGTAAGTCTTCCAGCCTTGTCTCCTAAAATATAGGAGCACTACCAAAAAAAATATCTCTCCAATATGATGAAAACCATATTAAATATTTTTTTTTTGAATCACATTTACATCATTGAACCATTCACATACCTTAATTCTATAGTACCACCCTTGGCTCAAGAAAATATATATTTGGAAATTCCTTTGAATACTAGCCGAGTGAAAAGTGTTGGTCCTTAATCCTCTAAATTTGCAATGGGGAAAACCTAGGGGTTAATAGTAAGGGATGGCATAAACTTTGTTTTCTATTGTTAGGCTTGTTGGTACAACAAAGTATGCATCCCAAAATATATAAAGTGATATGTAAAATGCTATGAATATTCCATTGGGCAATTTGTCACAACATATTTGATAAAATAAACCAAAATCAATAATATGAAGGTTAAATTCATGGATTCTAGACTTGTTAATAATTGATTTTCTACCTATGCATGAAATAGATAAAATGCGGAAAATATAAACCAATATAATCACACACCAACCACAATGAACACATAGATTTTTATGGAAAACCTTTATAGGAGAAAACCTAGCTGAAAGGTGAGACTACTCTTCTCTCATTTGTCTGGGATGGAAATAATGCAAGTATAAAGAAGGAGACGCTCTCTTTGGAATTACCTTAGACTCATGGTGTGTTAGGCTACTACATGGCACTAACCCCATCTCCTATGCTTTCTAACTCCCACCGTAGTTGCTTTACTCTACTATGAAACAAGATACAATAACATTGAAGGAAACAATTGCTCCTCCTAATGGTAAGGTTTTAATATAACTCAGTAGCCAACTAAGGGCCAGGTTTGACTTCTTCAACTCTCAATTAGAGTTACAAGTTTGATTATTCTAGATGCTTCTTCACTTTCCACACATGGATATCCCTTTTGGCATGAGTAATAGAGCTGGTACAACATTCTCTCCAACTGTGGTGGTTAAACTAGGAAGGTCAACTTCAAGGAGGCATAACTTTTGCATATGAATTCCGATTGGCATCTTTCTTGCACCATTGGAGAGGGCCGAGTGTATAAAATTGTGAGGGCATTTTATGCAAGTGATAGTAACTTTCTTTAATGCCTCAAATTGGCCTTGCAAGGTTGCAAACCCCATTTCTCCAAAGTGATACCCACCAATAAAAATGATTGTGCAAGTCAATTCCTCTAATTTTTCCACTGTGAAAACATTGAGACATATGATCACTGAGCTACAAATATTCTTGGAAAATACACACACTTTTATAATTTTTCAACTGTCTTCCCAACACCAAAATATCCTATAATATTGGAGGCATGAGTCTCTTTGATAAGTTACGAGTTTTCACCTTTAGGGACACATAACTTTTCTATCATCTAGAGTAACCCATTTTGAAAATGATATTCAACCTTACCATTACCCTATTCAACAAGAATTTGGCCCCATAGTGATAGAAACACCTCTTTAAATAATTCATCTTTTATTTATGCCTCTTTATATGCATCATTAGTAAAAGGTTTTGTCACCCACCCAAAGTGGGTGACTCCATAGGAGAATTTTTCTCCTATATTTGTCTTCCGTCGACAACCATAAACCCTTGACAACCACCAATGTAGCTGATATATTGTGCCATTTGATCTCTACTCCCTAAGATAGTCATATGTCCCCTCACCCATATGTCGAGAGAATATGTTTGAAGGTGGGTAATCCAATCCTAAAGGTATGTTTTTCATTGTACAATCATGTGCTTATTCTTGATTTACCTTGGGCACTTTGGGTATGGATTATTGGATGACTTGGAATAAGGAAGGGCTTGACTATAGTTTTGTTCCCTCATCTTAAATGTGGGGTTAATAATCAATCCTAGTCCTGTGGGATCTCCCCTATTGGCTTATAGCTTTAGGATGGGCACTACTTGCAAAACCCTGATTTTGGTAGCTTGGTCCCATTTTACCATTTCGTAGTTTTCATTCCCCTCTGCACATTATAGCCCTATTTCATCATCTTCCCTCTCTGGGTCCACATGACCATTAGGTCCATGAGGCACTAGTACACCCCCTCCCCTTTTCCACATGTTTGGGCCGGACCTAGACATGTTGTCCCGAGAGGTTGATGCAACTAAAAGAATGTTAAAAGCATATCATGGCCACAAGCAAGAAACAAAACAAAATAATATTATAAAATACAAAAGATGGTTGGGACATTAAAATAACATGTGGGAAAAAGCCAAACATGAGCTCTACCCTTTATCATTATGACCATCACCTTGGTTCCTAGGGCCCCGTGAGTTCCCCCACATCATTAAAGAACCCATCCATGTCCCAATCCCTGGTGGGTAAGGAATCACCCCACCTTAAGGGGGTAATATCTGCTTATATTATACACAACATGATATCATATCCTGGAACCTCGAGCATTAAAACAAAGAAAAAAACAAGAAAATGCAAAAGGATAATGAAGAAGGGTGGAAAAACAAAGTCGAGGGTAACTCATGTATCCATGATTTCTTCCTCCTACATCTATACACCTAAATATGTGGACATCCCTCATCATTACCATCCTTGAACCCATGGCATTTGGATTTGAGAGCCCTTGTGTCCCTATCCATCTCATCATTATTCACATGAACCCTATCAATTGAAGGTGTTACCTTGGACCTGTCTTTCTCCTTAGGGAATGAGAACACTTAATAGGGTTATATATTAGCCAATCCTACCTAGTGAAGTAACACTATTACAAGCTTATAGCCCCAAATTTGGGAGGGAATCCCATTATGAAGTCCCAAGGAGTTGAAAATTGTAACTAGGTTCAATATTAATTATGATGTAATTTTAATCATGACATTATATATTCTTTATAAAGAAATAAAAACAAATTATATTTAATTTTTGGAGTATGGGTTATTACTCAAGTTTGAATCAAAAGCATGTTCTTCGTGATTTTAGGTCTTCTAGGTCTTTCTAGCATCAAGAATAATATTGGCCATGTGTCATAGTCCCATTTGAACTCATTGTAATGAAGAAAAATATTTATTTTGTTGATAAAAATCCATGGATAAGCCCAAGACCAAGTTGGCCCAAGAAGCACATTAAGTTGGCCTAAAGGGAGGGAATTCAACCCTCAAGAAAGGATATAGAAAGGAGTGAAGCTCGACTCATTTGTCACTCATCTCAAGCAAGTTCGATATGTAATAGCAAAAGTGAAGAAGAGGAGCTAGAGGACGAAGAAGAGGAGAAGTCAAAGTTTGTCAAATAATATATTTTCCTTGTCTCGATAGGGTTTGTGAATCTACTAGTTGCAGGAGGTCGAAATTCTGTTGTGGGGGCCAAAGTTGTAGCATCATGGAAGCAGTATCGAAGTTTTGAAGTTGTCTCAAGGAAGATCTTGCTGAGGGATGGTTTAGGGCTTGGAAGGCTTGTTGGATTTGAACTTTGGGTCTTGGAAGTCTCTTTTTTAAGTAGATTCTAAGGAAGAAGAGAAGCATTTTATAGGTTTTCCCCTTGGAGGGGTTTTGCCTTGGCTTGGAGCCTATATCTTGTGTACTTTGTCTCTATGATTTTCAATATTTTTGGTAATTGCTTGATGAGATAACTAAAGAAGTAATGAAGAACCAACTAACATCACAATTTATTATCATGATAAGGAAAATAAGTTATAATATACAAGTATCCATATTTTCCAACATGAAATTAGAGTCAGGTTCAAGAAGGAGACTGAAGATCACAATTCAGTTGGCACTATGAGAAGGTTTATGAAGAAGGGTTTTAAGCTTATTAAGAACCTCGCTACATCCATCAAGGATTGCTTGCTAAAGATAATCTCCAAGCTAGAAGAGAAATTAGTAGAAGAAAGTTTGTTCGCTTTATCCGGTATCTTCAAGGACGAGAATGTATGGGTTATCAACAGTGGTGTGTCCAAACATATGACAGGAGAATGTAGTCAACTTCAGACCTTGTCAAAAGGAAATTCATCTCATTGTATAAAACTTGGAGACAACAAGAGCTATCTAGTTAAAGGAATTGGGTCTACATCAATGGAGCTCGAGTTGGGTGGAAGCATTCACCTAAATAACATTTTATATGCTCCAAGTTTGAAGAAAAACTTACTTTCTATTTCTTGTCTAGAGGATAAGGGTGAAAGAGTTGCTTTTGTTGATGAAAATGTTTTGGTTTGGGGTAAGGGATATAGTATTAATGAAGCAAGGGTGATTGGGATTCGTGAGGGGACATTATATAGACTCTATACACATTTAGCTCAAGCCCTAGTTCACTTGGAAGTAAGTCCTTTCAAAATATGGCATAGAAGGTATGGACATCTTCATTATGATGTTTTTCCATCTCTGAGTCAAGTGGTTAATGGAATCCCTGAAATAAAGGAAGATCATGAAGGTACCTATAAGGGATGTGCTCTAGACAAGAATGTAAACAAACCATTTGCAAGTAGTGATACAAGATCTAAGGAGAGTTTATATCTCATACATTCAGGATGTATGTGGACCTATGGCAGTCAAGTATCTTGGTGGGTATCAGTATTATTTAACCTTCAATGATGGTTTCTCAAGAAAAACTTGGTTATACCTCCTCAAGAACAAGGATGAGGCATTTGAAAAGTTTCAGGAGTTCAAGAATGAAGTGGAAAACGTAACCGAAAGAAAGATCAGAATTCTAAGGTTAGACAATGGCGTAGAATACACCTCCATAGAATTGATAGCTTTCGACAAGGAAGCAGGAACCAAGAGGGAGCTCGTTGTTCCCTTTAATCTTGAACAAAATGGTGCATCAGAATGGAAGAACTATACTATTGAAGAATGTGTCCTAGCTATGCTACATGATCAAGATCTCCCTCAATTCCTATGGGGAGAGGCATGTATGGCAACTATTTATTTGCAAAATCGAAGTCCTCACAAGATTCTCAACAACATGACTCTGGAAGAAGTATTTACAGGAAAGAAGGACAGTGTGGATCATATTTGTATATTTAGGTGTCTTTTTTATATTCATATACCCAAGGATAAGAGAAATAAGTTATATCCTTGGCTACAATGCTTCATCTAAAGCATACGAAATATATAATAAGGAGGATTATCGAATTGAGGTAAGCAAATATGTCATCTTTGATGAGATTATATCTTAGAAGAAACCAAAGGATGTTCCAATTTAGTTTTATGAAGAAGATATACCCATCTTTGAGGATATCTCTAGGGATAATGATGGTCAAGAACTGAGACATAATCAAGAAGATGTTGAAAGTCCTTGTGAGCCTATACAATAAGTAATTGTTCAAGAAAATTGTCGGAGGCATGTTTGGCTAAAAACTACTATTCAAGAGACAGAAGGACATACAACATCAGGGACATCCAGGGAAAGAAAGAGTCCAAAGAGGTATTATGGATATGTTTCATACATGACAAAGATGATTGAAGTAGAACCTTGCTTGTCTGAGGATGCAAATAAGAATCAAGAGTGGAGGAGTGCAATGCAGGAAGAATACCAATCCATAATGAAGAAAAACGTATGGCAGATTGTCCCTTGTCCAAATGACAAATTTGTAGTCACTTCAAAATGGATTTATAAGATAAAGCACACTACAAATGGGATAATTGATAAATACAAATCAAGGTTTGTGGAAAAGGGATTCTAATAGAAAGAATTGATTGATTACGAGGAAAACTTTGCTCCCACAACTAGGTATACAACAATAAGATCACTTGTTTCGTTGGCTACTACTATGGGATGGAACATCCATCAAATGGATGTCAAGACAACTATCCTGAATGGGACCATCGATGAGGAGGTTTACATTAAGCATCCTCAAGGATTTGAAATAAATCAGAGGGAGGCGCATGTTTGTAGATTGAACAAGGCTCTATATGGCTTAAAGCAGGCACCTAGGGCTTGGTATGGAAGAATGGATGCATACCTATTGAGACTTAGTTTTACCAAGAGTAATGCATACCGTAACCTATATATCAAAGTGGTCTAGGGTGAACCAATTATCATACTCTTGTA
The DNA here is from genome assembly GCA_000404065.3 of Pinus taeda. Classification (NCBI taxonomy): domain Eukaryota; kingdom Viridiplantae; phylum Streptophyta; class Pinopsida; order Pinales; family Pinaceae; genus Pinus; species Pinus taeda. The sequence goes on along the minus strand of APFE030362221.1, from coordinate 92,843 downwards.
TATGGATGATCAACTAATCACATGTCTAGAACATCGAATTCAAGAATTTAAGAAACAATTAATAGCTGAGTTCGATGTGAAGGATCTTGGGATCATTCACAATTACTTGGGACTAGAAGTATGACAAAATATAGGATAGATATATCTTGGTAAAGGTAAGTATATGATCAAGATTCTTCAAAAGTATGGCATAATGGATTGCAAGCCTATGATGACTCCCATGATTACCAATTTGAAGAAGTTAAGGAGTTCAAACTCTAGTCTAATGGATCCTACTTGCTACAGACAATTGATTGGGTCCTTGATGTATCTAGTAAACACAATACCAAGCATTTTTTTTGTAGTAAATGTCATAAGTCAATTACAAATGGATCCAAAACATGATCATTGGATTGAAGCCAATCATATTCGAAGATATTTGTGTGGGACTATATATCACTACCTCTGGTACACTGGTAATGAAATCCAACTCGTGGGATATACAAATTCATATTGGGGTGACAACGAGATAGACAAAAGGAGCATGAAAGGTGGATGCCTCATCCTAGGATCTTCCATGATATCATAAATAAGTAGAAAGAAGGATACGGTTTCTTTGAAAAGTGTTGAAGCTAAATATGTTGCTACAAGCGAGGTCTATCAGGAAGTTGTTATTAGACTAGTTTGAAGGACCGCTTAGCCCTACATGGATACATTGTGATAACTAGAGTTGCATAAGATTGACAGAAAACCCAATGATTCATGCTAATATAACCCTATAAACAAGTTCTACACATCATAAGCTTGGTACATGATGGGATCATGGAGCTGCACTATATACCTATAAATGAACAAGTAACAATCATACTGACTAAAGCGTTACCAAACAAGAAGCCTGAGTACCTGAGAGGTAAGCTTGGTTTGGTTGATATCCCTTCCTAGATTGAGAGGGAGTGATATCAGATAGTTCGTATCTTTATGGGTCAACCACTAAACTAGTACTAACAACCATAAGTCTTAGTGAAGGCCATAAAGAAAGAATGGAGTCTGAAGGATTAGATAAGCATTTAGATTGAAACTTCTTATGGATTGTGGAATCTAGGGAAAGAAGTTGTTGACCCATGTTGTTTAAGGATGAGGTAGGTTATCCAGGATAAGAGTAGTCAAAGAGGACCGATATTATTTGATGATCCAGGTTTGGGAATCCAAGATACGAATAATCCTAAAAGGACATACCTTGTATAGGGTATGTGGCTTGAGAGGTAGTGTGGTAGCTCACATAAAGCCTCCCAACATAATTCTCATAATTGAAGATGAGATTGTCCGGTTAAGGCCTTTGGGGAAAATGCTAGTTATGATAAATATGCTTGACAAAATATGGCCTATCAATCCAATTCTTCTCTTCTTATGAGAATGCTTCAAGATTGAGATTCCTTGTACCATGAATACCCCCCTAGTTAAGAGGGAATGTTGAAAATTGTCACTAGTTTTGATCTTCATTATGATGTAATTGTAATCTTAACATTGTATATTCTTTATAAAGAGAGAAAATAAATTATATTTTATTATTATAGTATGGGTTTCATACTCAAGTTTGAGTCAAAATCATGTTCTTTGTGCTTTTATGTCTTCTAAGTATTTCTAGGTCTTTCTAGCATAAATAATAATATTGGTAATGTGTCATAGTCTCATTTGGACTCATTGTAATGATGAAAAATATTTATTTTGTCGAGAAAAATCCATGGATAAGCCCAAGATCAAGTCATCCTAAAGGAAGGGAATTCGACCCTCAAGAAAGGCTATATAAAGGAGTGAATCTCAACTCGTTTGGTCACTCATCTCAAACAAGTTCGATCTCCAATAGCAAAGGTGAAAAAGAGGAGCTAGAGGATGAATAAGAGGTTCAGAGGTTGAATTTTGTCAAAGAATCTCTTGAGCTTGTTGTTAGAAATAATACTGAGAGGGGGGTGGGGTGAATCAGTATTAGCAATTCAACAATTCATTTCCATAAATAGATTTATATACGCTACTTCTGTTAATGAAACCTGCGTGTATATGCAACTGTGTTTAGAGCAACCAGTGTATACCTTGCAATTTTATAATTTAGTTAGTTGATCTTTAATCTGTGTATCAGAACCATATAACTAGTAATCAGATGCAGTAAACAGAATAGGAAATCACACACATGAACAAAATATATAAGGTGGAAACCTAATGTGGGGGAAAGCGACTTACTGCAATCTTCTCAATCTTTCTTTAATAAGAAACTTCTTTTACAAATTTTGTACTGGTGCAACCTTATACCAATATGCAGGCTTTTACCTACAGAAGGCTACAACCTTCTCTCTTTCTCCAACTTTTCCTGGAAGGGAGCTACAACACCCTTATCTCTTGTACTAGCCGATGTGTTTACTGGTATGTAGGTGCTGACCTATAGAAGGCTACAACATTCTCTTTTCTTCCAGAGACCACGTTTCATAAATTTTCAGACTGGATCCATCAATAACATCAACCAAACATCAAATATATCTGCATCAATCAATCTCCTTTGCACCAACCAAAATTGAATCAATCAATGTTGTAACCAGAACACATTAATAGTAACCAAAACCTAATGCAAAACCTAGAACACTGCAACAACAAACAGAAGTAGCTAAAACATATTTAATGAGACGTACACTACTTCAATGTGTCAAACTTGCGTTCATACGCTGCTATCTGAAGGAAGACTTGCGTATACACTATTTTTAAATGTCGAACTAGCATGTATACGTGCCTTTGCTATACTGAACCTGTGTACAGATTTGTAAAAGATGATTCAACATTTACAACTATTTAGACATCAGTTATACCCTGATCATCAGATTTACAGAATACGACATGCACCAATTATAAAAGGTAAAAACCACACAAAGATACTTCTCTTCAAGCCTAAAGATCTTGACCCATCGATAGAACTTATCCTTCTTCAAGCCCTCAAGTTCCTCCTTGATTCAGATCCAACTATGCACCATAACCCAATGACCAGTATTCTAGATCTCGTTCTTCATTAGATATTCAATACTTGAGTGCCTTTGCCTAATGATGTCCTCCTCCTTTTATAGTCTTAGGCCTTACTCAATACCATGGTCCAAAGCCACTTTAGAATCAATACCTTCGACCAAATATCTGGGGTCAATACTTCGAACAAGATACCTTGGACCAATACCATGGGTCAAAATGCCAAGGACCAAATACCATGGACCAAAACCAAGTTTTCCAACATGTACACACTTTTTCTTGCGTGAAAGTACGTGTATAGGCATACATGCCTTTTGGTCTGCGAACCCGCGTGTATACGCGGTTTGGTCAAGGGGAACCTGCGTATACCTCTTTTTTCTTCATTCTGTGATCCTGAACTATGATCTGTTATCTGAGTGAGTTGCCATCAAGGACAACACCTATGTCATAGTGCAAAACCTATGTCAAAATGTCAACAATCTCCTACTTTGGACATGATGACAACCCCAATTCATTCTCCCCCTTTGTCATCAAGGGCAAAGGGTTATGCTCCCCCTGAGTACATGCTGAATTCTCTGATATGTTGAAGTGAGTTGTTCATGCTCCCCCTGGTAGTAAGCGTGGTCTGCAAAAAGATGTTCTACAAGAAGAACATGACTCTATACATCATAAATGACCTTCCTATCACCAAAGACTCATACATACATCCATCTCCCAACCAAGTGGGGATATACCAAGATTTAATCATCCACCCAACCAAGTGGGGATACATCAAAAGTTTATACATGATAAAACAAGAACATTACATCATCCATCCCAGGCATAGTGGAGAAACAAAATAGGTCATTACATGACCTTGATAATAAAATTTATACATAACATAGAGACAAGACTATGATAGTCATCAACAACTATTATCAGCAGCATCTATCAATCACCATCCAGACTAGCAACCATGATCTCCCTCTGTACCTATTCCACCTAAATAAAAAAAAACTATGAAATTGTACCAAGATTTTCTAAGGTAATGCCAACAATGATAATGCATTATTAGAAGTATATGCTCCCCCTGAACCTGTGCCAGATGATCACTGTTAGACCCATATCAGACTCTTTTCATCTTGAGTCTGGCCCACTGATATTCTTCAAACCAACATATACGCGGGTGTATCCACAGAAACCAATGTATGTACGCGGATATGCTTTATGAAACTTGCGTACAACCACTATTCTCTGAAACAGATAAGTGTCAACAACAAGATGATGCATCAACTACTCCCAGCTTCTATTTGAGGTAATCAAATGTCTCTCTCGATAGTGGTTTGGTGAATATATCAGCAACTTGTTCCTTGGAGGGAACATACTCCAATTTTACCTTTTTTTCAAGCACTTGTTCCCGAAGAAAGTGATATTTGATAGGTATGTGTTTGGTCTTGGAATACATGACTGGATTCTTTGAAATACTGATTGCACTTGTATTGTCACATAGAATGGAGATGGGTGGAGTACATGTGATCTGAATGTCTTGCAATGTTTGCATCATCCAAAGGAGTTGTGTGCAACAAGATGCAACAGCCACATATTCTGCTTCAGCTGTAGATAATGCAATTGAACTTTGTTTCTTGCTAAACCAAGACACTAATTTGGAACCCATATAGAATGCACGACCACTAGTGCTTTTTCTATCATCCATGCTTCTTGCCCAATCTGCATCTGTGTATGCATGAAGTGTAATATCTGTGTTCCTAGGATACCATAAGCCAAAATTATGAGTTCCTTGAAGATATTTGAAGATCTTTTTGACTGCCTGCAAGTGTGATTCCTTTGGATTTGCTTGGAATCTTCCAACTATTCCCACTGCATGCATGATGTTTGGTCGGGTACTTGTTAGATAGAGCAGACTACCAATCATGGATCTGTAGGTTGGTTGATGTACTGTTGCTAATTCATCATTTGCACTGAGGCTGCATCCTATTACCATAGGGGTACATACTGGTTTAGAATCTCCATGCCATATTTCTTTAAGATCTGCTTGAGGTACTTGGTTTGTGATAAAAAACTACCATCTTTATTTTGTTGAACTTGTAAGCCAAGAAAATATGTGAGCTCACCAAGTAGGGACATTTCAAATTCTTTCTGCATTACCAAGGAAAAGTTTTGATTCATGGCTTCTTCATTTCTACCAAAAATGATATCATCAACATACACAACAAGTATTAGCAATTTATCATTGTCAATTTTTATATATAGATTGTTATCAGCTGATCCTTTTGAAAAACCTTGTTGATGAAGGTATTTGTCAAGACAATAATACCAGGCCCTTGGAGCTTGTTTTAGACCATAGAGAGCCTTTCTAAGTCTGCATAAGAGTTTTGGATCATTTCCAAAGATGAATTCGTCTGGTTGCTCAATATATACTTCTTTTTCTAGGTCTCCATTAAGAAAGGTATATTTCATATCCATTTGATATAATTTGAACTTCTGAAAACTAGAAAGGCCAAGAAACATTCTTATGGCTTCAAGTCTAGAACCATGTGCAAAAGTTTCTTCAAAGTCTATACCTTCTTGTTGAGCATACCCTTTACAAACAAGTCGGGCCTTGTTTCTAATTACTTCTCCATTTTCATTCAGCTTGTTTTTGAATGTCCATTTGGTGCCTATGACATTCTTATCATTAGGTCTAGGAACCAATTCCCAAGTATTATTCTTTTCAATCTGCTCAAGTTCTTCATTCATGGCCTTGACCCAAAATTCATCTTTGCATGCTTCATTTACATGTTACGGTTCAATGGAGTATGCTAGATAGCTTGAAGCTTCTGTAATAGTTCTTCTTGTCTGCACTCCTGCCTCTTTCTACCCCAAAATTTGAGTCTTTGGATGATTCTTCTGAACATACTTGAATGGAGTCTTTTCTTCTACCCTTATCTGTTCTTCTGGTGCCTCATTGGTTTCTTCTTCAGAATTTGTCTGATTTGATGTGGAAGGATAGTCCTCATCTTCTTCATAATCTTCAGTTTTTACCTACTTTGGATTTTTGCCTTCTTCATCAATCAAAACATCAATACTTTCAACAAGTTTCCCAAGTCTTTTATTATAACACTTGTATCCTTTACTTCTGGAAGAGTAACCAAGGAGAATGTCTTCATCTGCTCTTGGTTCAAACTTGCCAAGTTTTTCATTAGTCCTTTTGATGTAACATTTGCTTCCAAAAGCTTTGAAGTATTTTACAGTAGGAGTCTTACCATACCAAAGTTCATGTGGAGTTTGAGTGTTATTTACCCGGACATTTGTTTTGTTGAGAATAGTGACGGCAACAAATGCAGCTTCTCCCCAGAAGGTTGCAGGAGTTCCAGACTCATCCAACATAACACGAGCCATATGTTGAACAGTTTTGTTCATCCTTTCTACCACTCCATTTTTCTAAGGAGTTCTTGCTGTGGAGAGTTCCCTTCTTATTCCATGTTCTTCACAGAAGTCGAAGAATTCATCCGAGGTAAATTCCCCACCTCGATCAGACCTGAGGCATTTGATTTTGCGATCTGATTCATTTTAAACCAAGGCTTTGAAGGCCTTAAAATTTTCGAAAGCTTCGTCTTTATGCTTTAGAAGTCCTATCCAACACATTCTGGAAAAGTCGTCAATGAACAATATAAAGTATTCTTCTCCACGAGGTGACTTTTTCCTAGATGGACCACATAAATCAGTGTGAACAAGTTCAAGAGGCTTACTAGCTGATCCTTCCTTCTCAGGGAAATGCCCTCTGGTTTGCTTACCAAATTGATATGATTTGCAAATTGTGTTTTGTGGAATGTTGATATCTAGAAGATCACGAACAACCTTGTATCTGCATGCTTTTCTTATTTGAGGGAAGCTTAGATGCCCCAATCTTCTATGCCATAGCCAATGTTCATCATTTTTACTTAAGTGGCATTGTTGTTGTTCCCCCTTTAGTATGTATAGGTTGTTTGGAGTTCTTACACCTTTGATCACTATTTATCATGTATCAAGCTCACGAACAACACATCCATTTGATCGAAATACTACCTCATTTCCTTGATCACACATTTGAGTGACACTCAACAGATTATGCTTTAGACCATCTACATACATAACATTCCCAATGTTAACCTTTTCTTTTAAGAGAATAGAGCCTTTACCTTTTATGACTGCAGGAGTATCATTACCAAATGAGACCTTCTTTTCCTTTTCTAAGGCATTATATGACTGGAGTTTTTCTTTATCACCTGTCATGTGTTTCGAGCATCCACTGTCGATATACCACTGATTTTCTTGTCCTTCTGCATGTAAGGCTATTCCACATCTTTTTGTTTGCGGTTCTTTCTTTCTCCATGTTTTGGGACCCAGTGAAGCTTGCTCCTTCTCAGATGTTTGCCGAAAGTTACTCCTACATTTAGAATCTTCATGACTAAAGTTGTTACAGATAGAGCATTCTATTTCATTTTCAAGAGCAGAAAAGTCATTGTAGGTCCTTTTCATGATCCCAGTCTCATTCCTTTGATTTCGTGCTTCTCTAGTCATGATGGTCTTGTAAGCAACACATTGAGTAGCTTTGTGACCAAAGTTATGACATGAAAAACTTTGGGCTTTAAAGAAATTCCTGCGATTATCAAATCTATTGACCTGATGTTTGTAGTTTCCATTGACATTCATTCTTGAAGCAAATTGAGACTGATTTACCTGTGGTCGGTTATAGCTTCTGTTCATCCTTGAAGTAGATTGAACCCAATTTACCTGATCATCTGCTGTATGCCTTTGCTGCCAATTGTCAACCTATTCACTCTCCTTGCTGCATCAAGATAGCTTTTGGAGGTTGATGGCTTCTGTGCTTGAGATGCTTCTTCTGTATATCCAAGATTTGTCTTTATCAGAGGAGAACACTGCACTTTGATAATTTCATCTAAAGTTTCTGATCCTTTAGCAAATCTAAGATTAAGAGCTTTTGTTTTCTCAATATCTTTTCTTAGACCCACAATTTCACATTCTAACTTTTCATTGTGTTTTTCCCTTTCAGCAAGTTGGAATTTCAAAGTATCTATAATCATACTCTTTTCTTCTAAACATATTTTAAGTTTAGAAATTTCTTCATAGAGACCATATTCATCTAAAGCATCCAAGAAATCATCATCTTCAAAAGCCATCAAAAGTCTATAATCATTACCATGTTCATCTTCATCACTATTTGATAAACCATCACTATATTCATGTGTATAGTAGCTCTTCTTACTTACATTCTGTTTTCTATTCCATTTTGTCGATTCCTTACCTTTATCCACCTTATCTTTATGAGGACATTTGGCTACATAATGACTGACTCTTCCACAAGCAAAGCATTTGAAAGGTAGTTTATCTCTTCTTGAAAAAGTTTTCTTCTTCCTCTCCTTCTAAGATGTGTCTCGATTCATTTAGCTCTTCTCTTCCCAAAGCCTTGAATGTGGCTTCTCTCATATCTGATGGACCCCCTTTTCTCATTTCGAAAGTAGTTAGGATTCTGTGCAGCTGTGTCATAGTAATACTTTGAAGATTATGCTTTTCTTCTATGGCGGAAACTTTTGATTCAAACTTAAAAGACAGGGATCTCAAAACCTTTTCAACTACAGTAACTTCTTTTATCTCTTCACCCAAGTTTTTCATGCGATTAACAATCACATCTATACGAAAGAAGTAATTAGCTATACTTTCATCATTGTGCATTTTGAGAGTTTCATATTGAATTATGAGAGATTGTAGTTTTGCACGTTTTACCTGATCATCTCATTCATAGCTTAGAATGATCTTGTCCCATATTTATTTCGCGGTTTTGAGTTGCATAACCTTGACAAATTCTGATTGTGATAGACTCCCCAATAGTGTGTTGCCAGCCTTGGCATTTTTTTCATACTGCTTTTTACCTGGAGTATCTGTAGGAATCGCTGATGGAAATGTGTATCCTCCTTCCACGATTTCCCAAACTTCTATTCCAAGATATTGAAGATAGGTTGTGGTTCTTGCCTTCCAATAGACGAAGTTGCTCCCATCGAAGATTGGTGGTCTAATGGATCCCTCTCTTTCGTAGGTATTCATGATGATAGATCTTCCTTCAAGCGATCAAGCTTTTTATGAAAGACCTGCTCTGATAACTAGGGGTGATTTTAGGGGCGAATGTTCGCCCTTTGGCGAGATTAAGGGGTTTTAAATTTTTAGTGGGCGAATATTTTGTATCATAGTACATTTTTACAAATCACCTCAAATAGCCCACCTTATTTTAAGGGAGAGGGTAAAAAAATGTAAATTTAGCCCTTGAAATTAGGAGTTAGAACCTTCCATTAGCCCATTTTCAAGAATAGGTTTTATTTAAGTGAATCCTATGGGCCAAAGGCCCAAATACCATATTTAAAGAGGTATGTAAATTAATAAAAATATAAATAAATGAGAAGTATGGTAAATAAATAAAACATTTTTTATATTTACTCCATAAGTCACCTTATATACATGCAAGGGTGTAAACAAAATATAAGTAAGTGGAGGTATGGTAAATAAATAAAACGTCTTTTTATACTTACTCAAAAGGTATGGTAAATAAATAAAAATATAAATAAACTAGACGTATGGTAAAAAAATAAAACATCTTTTTTATATTTAGTCCATAACCCTCGTTCTATTTATGAAGGCTCAAGAAAGAGGTTTTATTTAAGTGAATCCTATGGGCCAAATACCATATTTGTAAAGAGGTATGCTAAATTAATAAAAATATAAATAAACGAGAGGTATGGTAAACAAATAAAACATTTTTTTATATTTACTTCCATAAGTTCACTTGTATTTATGAATGGTATGGTAAAATTAATAAAAATATAAAAATAAACGAGAGGTATTGGTAAACAAATAAAAATTTTTTATTTTTTTTTATATTAATACCATGCAAAAAAAATTATTAACCCTAATATTAGTTTTAATAAAAATAAAAATTGCACATGGTATTGACCCATGGTATTCACCAAAATGGCACATGGTATTGACCCATGGTATTCACTTGGAATGTAGCCTATTTAAATGGGGGAATTAAACCAGAATAGATCCATCTTTACTCTGGATTTACTAACCCCCGAGAGGTATCAAATATCGTGATATGCAAACTAGCATAGAGTGAAAAAATATTTGATCTGATCAAGAGTAAAAATGGATGTTGTAATTTAATGTATGTTAAACATTTTAGCTTGGTTAAAATAAAAATCAGCTATTAATTTTATTAATTTTTATAAATTACTAATAGTAATTTGTAAGATCTAGGTTTATGATAACCCATGGTATTGACCCATGGTATTCATGTGAGAATAGACTATTTAAAGGGGAAATTCTATCTTAGATCCATCTTAATTATGGGTCTACCAAGTGCTCAGAGGGATAAATAGATTTCATCCCCCTAAGAGTGGTAGGTGTGGAGTTAAGATGGATATAGGTTGGTTTTTATGATAATGAAGATATTAAATAGACTTAGGAAATAATATTGTAAAAACATCTTAAGGTGAATGGTTAAAGCATAGACATTGGACAAGTATATTTGTATATTTGTATAAAAGGAATGGATTGATTGCACTAGTCATCCTTCTATAACTTTCCAACATATGCTGGAGTAAACAGATTGTAATTTGGGTAATTTTTCTAATTGCAAACGGGAACATACTTGTGTATTGGCAGGGTGGTTACGAGGTCCCTAGAAGTGGAGTAAAGATATTGTAATTTGGGTAATTTTTCTAATTGCAAACAGGAACATACTTGTGTATTGGCAGGGTGGTTATGAGGTCCCTAGAAGTGATGAATTTGAATTTTTCTTGGTTTTATATATAGTATTAGGTTTTTTCTCATGCTTTCTGTGAATGGCACGGGTGAATTTTATCTTACACCCACTAGGTTATCGATATGTAATTTCAGTAATTTTGATTTCAAAAGATATTTTAAAGAAATGCAATGATTTCATTTGTGTATTCAATAAACACAAGATTTTATAATTGAGTAAAATATTCGCCATGCCTGGTGAGAGATTCGCCAAAAAATTATATATACATATCATATTATTGATAAAATCGCCTTCCATTTTTCCTATATACCATGGAGATTCACCCATTTATTATACATGTAAATTTAGGGGGGGTTCTTAAAATTTTCCCTGCTGACAACAATTGTTGGAAATAATACTGAGATTGGGGGGGGGAGTGAATCAATGTTAGAAATTCAACAATTCATTTCCATAAATAGATTTATATACGCTACTTATGTTAATGAAACTTGCGTGTATATGCAACTATGTTTAGAGAAAGTAGCGTATACCTTGCAATTTTATAATTTAGTTAGTTGATCTTTAATCTGTGTATCAGAACCATATAACCAGTAATCAGATGTAGTAAACAGAACAAGAAATCACACACATGAACACAAGATATAAGGTGGAAACCCAACGTGGGTGAAAACCACCTGTTGTAATCTTCTCAATCTTTCTTTAATAAGAAACTTCTTTTACAAATTTTGTATTGGTGTAGCCTTATACCAGTACGTAGGCTTCTACCTGTAGAAGGCTACAACCTTCTCTTTTCTTCAAGGGACCACGTTTCATAATTTTCAAACTGGATCCATCAATAACATCAATCAAACATCAAATATATCTACATCAATCAATCTCCTTTGCACCAACCAAAACTGAATCAATCATTGCTGTAACCAGAACACAGTAACAGTAACCAGAACCCAATGCAAAACCCAGAACACTGCAACAACAAACAGAAGTAGCTAAAACATATTTTATGAGACGTACGCTACTTCAATGTGTCGAACTTGCGTTCATACGCTGTTATCTGAAGGCAAACTTGCGTATACGCTGTTTTTAAATGCCAAACCACCGTGTATACACGCTTTTGCTATACTGAACATGCATACAGATGTGTAAAAGATGATTCAACCTTTACAACTATTCAAACATCAGTTATACCCAGATCATCATATTTATAGAATACGAAATGCACCAATTATAAAAGATCAAAACCACACAAAGATACTTGTCTTCAAGCCTAAAGATCTTGACCTATCAATAGAACTTATCCTTCTTCAAGCGTTCAGGTTCCTCCTTGATTTAGATCTAACTATGCATCATAACCCAATGACTAGTATTCTAGATCTTGCTCTTCATTAGATATTCAATACTTGAGTGCCTTTGCCTAATGATCTCCTCCTCCTTTTATAGTCTTAGGCCTTACTCAATACCATGGTCCAAAGCCACTTTAGAATCAATACCTTGGACCAAATACCTGGGGTCTATACTTTGGACAAGATACCTTGGACCAATACCATGGGTCAAAATACCAAGGACCAAATACCACGGACCAAAACCAAGTTTTACAACATGTGCGCGTTTTTTATTGCGTGAAAGTGTGTGTATATGCATACACGCCTTTTAGTCTGCGAACCCGCGTGTATACGCGGTTTGGTCAAGGGAACCTGCGTATACCTCTTTGTTCTTCATTCTGTGATCCTGAACTATGATTTGTTATCTGAGTGAGTTGCCATCAAGGACAACACTTGTGTCATAGCACCAAACTTGTGTCATAATTCCAACATTGCTAGGGTTTGTGAAGTTTCTAGTTGCAAGAGGCCGAAATTGCAGGGTTGAAATTCTGTTGCAGGGGCCAAAGTTGCAGCATCAAGGAAGCAATATCGAAGTTCTGAAGTTGTCTTGAGGAAGATCTTGTTAGGGGATGGCTTGGGGCTTGGAGGGTTTGTTGGATTTTATCTTTGTCTTAAAAGTCTCTTTTGTAAGCATATTCTAAAGAAGAAGAAAAACATTTTCTAGGTTTTCCCCTTAGAGGGGTTTTTCCCTAGCTTGGAGCCTATTGTGTACTCTGTCTCTTTGTGATGTTTGTCATTTTTGGTAATTTGTTGATAAAAATAACTAAAGAATTAATGAAGAACCAACCAACATCACAAGTAATTATCATGATAAGGAAAATAAGTTCTAATCTACAAGTCTCCAGGTTTTCCAACACAATGTGCCCTTGATTAAAAAGCTTGGTTCACTTAGATGCACTAATGAATTATTGTGTCTGATGGTGAGGAAGTGCATTGGATCTTATATGTGATTTGCAGGTGGTTTCATTATGGGATGGGCAATGTAACTAGGGCCCAAGCCCACCAGAGAATTATATTGACACCCCTATGGGATGCATTAAGAGCCATGGAACTCCATCATGTGTTAGAGAATAGTTTCATGCTTTGGTAACCCTCAGCACCTTCAACAGGTTTTTCATTGCTCTAGATTATTCGCAAGATGACGCACTTGGACCAACGTGCCCTGGTCGACTTAGCAATATCATGGCAGCTGATCCAAGGCCCATAGGAGGTGTGTCTGACATTTGAGACTTAGGAGGGTAGGCACCATCAACAGAGCCCTCATTCAGAGCATTGTACACACTTTTCTTTAATCCGGAGACCCTTGAGACTAGTAGTTGTGCCCCAAACCCACTTTGGGGCCACACATGATGACTTGCATGGAAAATGGCCATCCCATAATTCATCTTTATTGGAATCCTCTCTCTCATCATGGCACTTAGAAAACTCAACGTGGCCCTTCAACGACCCTATATCATCATGATGTAATCAATTTGGCTTGCATATGGATGACTAATTCATAGCTCGTGATATCTATTGGTCAACTTGTGACCAAGACTTGTTTTTAGCACATTTTTTTTATGATTTTGGGGGCTCATTATGCTAATTCGATTGAGAGAGACTCATATAAATAGAAGTGAGTCTCATTTTTGAGAACTCATCATCATCATTTGGATTATTCTCTTGTAAAATAACTAACACTTTTTCTTTGGAAGCCATTGGAGATTCTTTGATGAATTTTGACATTTGGAGCTAAAATTTTCGACCTCATTTGGAGCTATCTCATGATTTTTGGGATGGATATATCATATTGTCATCTTATAAGTGCTTCTTGTTGAATATTTTCTTGAATTAATGTCCAATATGTGGAATTTGTTACAACTAGGTTAATTATATTAGGCCCTAATTATTGAAAATCATTTTTGGAAAGATATTTGGTCGGTAATTGCATATTTTACTCATTGTATGGAAAATGTTGAATTTTCCTAGTGGATGAGATTTTCTTTCTTCCATAAAACTCTATAATTCTTTAGTGGGTAAATGTTAAATATTAATAGCTATGGAATCATCCCTTAGCCTCCTTAAGGACGATTTTGGCCAATTAAGAACCTTCTTAGACTCCATAGCCCAAAGGAATAGGCACTAGACCAAGAAGTTTGGTGATCAAACTCCTCTTTCTCCATATTTTTTCCTCCTAAATTTCAGTCCCCTAAAGGTAGGGTAGAAATATAGGGCTTGCAACAACATTTTAGGGAGGTGAATTTTAAGGAATTTGAGGGTCCAAACATCAAGCTCAAGATATAGGCTACCTATGCTCCAAGTTTGGTGGGCATGCAACAGAGTTTCATCCATAAAATATTTTTTCCTGGGCATTGCCCCAAGAGGGAAAACCTAGGTCTTTCTCTCTCACCTTGGGACCTTCTTTAAGGGTTGTATGAGAATTGTATTCATTAGAATAAACTAGAGTAAACCCTTTCTCCTTCCTTTCCTTGACCTAGTGAGTACCTTGGAAGTATTTATTCCCATGATTATTCATTAAACCATAGGTCTAGCACAAGTCTTTCCTAAGTATTTTGATCCTTTTGGAAGTGTTAAAACATCACATTGAGTTTCTTTGAGAGGTCCTATCCCATTACTTGGGGTCTTGATCTTAGGAATACCTATTATAAGCATAAATATACAACCCTATGTCTTGATCTCTTGCTAGGTCTTTTTTGGGGAGCGTTTAGCTTCCCTTAAGCATTGAGCCATTGTTGTGTCTCTCCTTGAATGGGCCTCATGGAATCATGTCATACCTAAATCATTGATATATTCATTCTTAGTGATTCCCTTTCCTATTGGGATTTCCATTTGTGAAAGTCCGTAAAGAGTAGGGACTTTGACTGAGGTGACACTAGGTCATTGTACCATTGTTGTCACTTAGTCTAGTAGTTATCCCTTAGGTTTTCCCTTCCTTAGGGCCCTGCTAGATTGTGTGGTAATAGGTTCCAAGTGCATAAGATTTCCCAAAGTTATATATTAAATGTAGGGGTCCATGCTTTCCAACTTATTAGTGATTCCCCTCTTATTTTTGATGTCTAGATGAAATTGTTGCAAAAGCCCTATCCACTTTTCATGTCTAGTTTGTTGAGGATTATTTTTAGCCTAAAAATATTATAGTGGCTAGCTATTAGTGTGGATACTAGTTTCCTTTCCCATTAAATAATGCTTCCACTTCTTTACAACTTCAATCGAAGCATAAAGTTTCTTATCATACATAGGGTAGTTTAATATTTCCCCATGAAACATTTTAGAATGATAACATACTAGCTTGCCTTGCATCGAAACCACTTCCATAACATATGCACTTGAATTTGTCTCCAACTTGAAAGGATTCTGCAAGTTAAAAAATGCAAGGACTAGTGCTTGACTAATCTTTTATTTAATATATTTGAAAGTTGTATACTAATTCTTTCCCAACGAGACACTCTTACCATTGTATAGTATGAAACGCAGTGGCATATCAACCATTGAATATGACACCATGTACTTCCATAAGTATTACAATACCCCAACAAAGATCTTAACTTTAGTGACATTAGTAGGAACCAACTACTTGAAGATTGCATCCATCTTTTTAGGGTCTATCTTGAGTTCTCTTGCTCTAATCATATATCCAAGATACACCAATGACTATTGAGCAAACTCACATTTCTTAAGATTGTTTAGCAGTTGATACTTTTTTAGAGCCTCTAACACCTTCATGAGATATGAAATGTGCTCTTTCTAAGTAGAGATATAAACCAATATGTCATCCAAATACACTATTACAAATGAATATAAAGGGGCACAATACATCATATATGAATCACATAAATGTCATTGGTGCATTATATAAACCAAAAGGCATGACCAACCATTCATATAGACCTTACCTTGTCTGGAAGGTGGTCTTCTATGTGTCTTCTTTTTAACACATACTTGGTGGTATCCTAATTTGAGATCCAACTTGGTAAAGTACTTAGCATGTTGCAATTATCCAAAAAATTATCAATCCTAGTTAAAGGGTATCAATTATTGAGTGTGATCTTGTTCAAATCTCTATATCATTAGCAGCAATTTCAGCCTAAAAGTGGCCTCCTAAAGAAAAATAATAAAATAATAGTTAAAATAAAATATAAGATTTATCAATTTTGGAGGGAAAAGAAGAAAACTAATTTTTTTAATTGTATTTTTGGCTTATCTACTTATAGGTTTACTCAAATTTCAAGTGTAGACACTCTTTGGATGTAGAATTAAATCCCACATTTAAAAAGTACCCATTATGCATACTTCTGAGAAGACCCACATTCAAAACAATTGAAGGTACATTAAAAAGACATGTTGAACACACTTTTTTAATTTATCTTCAATTTTTATCAATGTGGGTCTTCTCATAAGTATGTATAATGGGTATTCGTTGGATGTGGAATTTAATTTCATATCCAATGAGTGTCCACACTATAAATTTGAGTAAACCTATGAGGAGATAACCCAAAAATACAATTAAAAAAAAGTAGTTTTCTTCTTTTCCCTCCAAAATATTTAAATGTGTGCCTTTTTAAATTTAAAGGATTTTGATTGGCTTATATATTATGAAATGGAAATTACATGAAAATTTCATGGGCACTTTTGGGCCAAAATTACCTCTAATTCTAGTACACATTCATCAAGTTCCATCCTTCTTGGGTGTTATGATGATATGTGACACATAGGGTGATATGCCTGGTTGAATTACTCCCTACTTCAACCATCATTGCAATTGATTCTTCTCTTCATCTGATTCTAGAATAAATTGTCTATACAAACCAATATATGGTAGTGGGTTTTCATGAAATAATTTTATCTAGTTCTCTACTTCCCATTTAGGTGATAACCCAATAGACTCCTAGAACACTCCTCTATAAACATGTAACAACTCTTCCAACTATTGTTTCTATTCTTTAGTGCATCCCTCAATGGATTCCTTTACTCTTATTGATTTGTACCCTGGTTGGGTCTCTCTCAAGAAAAGAGAAACACTTTCTCAGTATAACTAATTAACATTTTGGCTTGTGGGGGACATAGTATAGAGATCTTTGACCTACCTTTGTGTGCATTGAAGATATATTATTTCCCATTTTTTATTAAGTTGTACTATTCCACTCTCCTCATGAAGATCCTATCCCTCATAAACATGTAGAGGATTCCAACAACTTCACCATACACATCAAGGGGTACCACCTCTAACTCCACTTCATCAACAAAAATAAATAAAAATTATGCACTTCTAAAAAACTTTATTTTACACTATTTAGTGGCTTTGAGATATAGATTCTTCTTTACCCATCCCAATGGATATGAGCTCAAATGATCAAAAACTTCCAACCCAAGCTTACTGACCAGATCAACTACTATGAGTTTGACCTATGAATTAGAATCAAATAGATCATCCACCTCCATCTTTTTGACCTAGATATTAATGTAGAGATTTTTAGTCATTTCCTTCTCTTTGTTGTGATGCAGGCCACACAGATTCACCTCCTTATACACTGAGATGTAGACAATCTTTTCATCCACATCCAAGCTACTCTCTATAAGGTGACTTGAATTCATATCTAGTAGGTTATTTTTCTTGCTGTCCTTCTTATAGTTCTTTGGAATTGACTCTAAATGTAGCTTCCAACACTTATCTTTAGTGTGACCATTGATATCGCAATAGTTACAATGGTTGTCTAGACCCCTGCAGTTATATGTAATCATTTTTTTTCATTATATTTTATTTTCCATTTCTTACCCTCCTTGTAAGCATATTGTTGGTTTTTATGTTTATAACCACTTGGTTTTCCTTTCTCAAGACCTATGTTCTTTAGGGATTGTGCTTGCACAAGGCCTCATCAATGGTCCTTAGTTTGAAGAGCATCACTTTTTTTCACAAAGGAATCTATAGAGCCCTAGATACTTGAGTACATCTAGGTTCTTGGAGAAGATACCTAATATGGTTTCCATCTTCATAAATTCAATGGTGTACATTTTCACATTTTTCCTTTGCCTCAACCTAAAGTGTTGAGCACACACTTATACTTAGATGTGGCTTGGGGTGAATTAGTATGAGAAAATTTTCACTTATTTAAACATTCATGACCCGTATAAAAACAATCATGTATGAGATTTACTAGTTGCAAAACATGGAACACACTAAATTAGTTAATTTTTTTAATGTTCAAAGCATTAAATTCACATTAGCATTAGTTCAAACATAAATCAACATCACATCACATGAACAGTAAACAACATCATTCAACAATGAATGACATCAACATAGTACACCATATATTTTTACGTGGAAACACTTCCAGGAGAAAAACCATCGAACACTTCCTAATATAGGTCTTCACTTTACATCAATTAGGAAGGTCTAACTTCCAAGTTTTATAACATCAACTAAAGGAGGATCCAACCCCTTGTTTTACAGGCTATAACTCGAGGGATGTTCCAATTACCTGGTTTAATATCTCCAGCTGGAAGGAAGCTTCAACACCCTGATTTATAGGCTCCAACTTGAAGGAAGGTCAAATTCCCTGATGTACCAATTCTGACTAGAAGGACACTCCAATGCCCTACGCAAACTCCAACCTTCCCTAGCACCATCTTGCATCCCTATAGTGTTCTTAGGCTCCAACTTGAAAGAAACCCTACTCTCCTACCTTGCACCACCCTGCCACCCTACTTTGTAAGCTGACACTTGCCCTGGAGGATCCAACCTTCAAATTACCATGATGGAGCACATTTCACAATTTTCAGACTGGATCCACCTGTGCTCAATATCAATCATAAATAATATCAGGAAACTATACTGACTTTTTTGATCTCCAATCCTAACACAAATCATTAGCAACAATAAAGATCAAACCTGAACCAAAATCTGACTGCCAATATACCACTTTGCTGCCTCTACTTTTTCTTAGAAACCCACAACCAAGCTAGCATAACACTTGCTCATCAAAACTTTACTGCAATGCAAATCTCTCATCAACATATCAAATCATCTTCTTAATAGTAACAGGATAAAAGGTCATTCTTCTAAAAAACACTAGCTAGGTCTTCTCAACAGTATGTCAATGATACACCCTATATCCATCGATGGTAGCAGCAACTCAACAATCAAACCAAAATAGTACTTAACGACATTCTTTTCTCAACGTATATTTCAAGCCCTAGTTGGGAAATGTAGCGGCACCCAATGTTCTTTAATACAATAATTTTTCTCAACATCCAACACTTTCAACCTTGTCACACATCATCTCAAGCTACTAATATGAAGTGTAGAAATAGCTCTAAATTTGCAGTTGCTAATGAATTTAGACTGAAAACAATAGAAACAAATTTCTTCTACTCAATATATGGAAAGGAAAACATACAATAGAATCACATGTAATCACATGCGTTCATTCAATCACAATGAACACAATATTTTTCCTAGAGAACCCAACTAGGAAAAACCCCTCCTCTATTTTGTATTAAATCAGATTAGAATATGTATCTATTACAATGAACCCTGGAAGCTCCACCTGCATTGCAATACTAATCTCTACTTGCTCTAACCAACACTTAGCCAAAATAGGCCTCAACCTTCCTCCTATTTCATTATGCAATGCTTGAGGAAATTAGCTCCTAAAAGATAGGAGAATTCCCTATTTCCTTGCACAAATCCTGAAATAATTGATCACCCGCTCCAATGCAAAACCTGTACACTCAACTAGTATGCAATTGACAATTGTAATGTGCCTTTTCCTCCACCTCAACTAGGAAATTCGAATTCCATGCATGACTAGGTCTATTTTTAGTAAATTGATCATTTAACTGATAGATCAGTGAGTTAACAACAATTACTACTACTCAACTAGACTCCTATTGTCTCTATTCTAGACTAGAGCTCAGATAACTGATTTAACTAACAATAAATCCACTAGATTGCTAGGTTTTAGCAATCAAATCATGCACAAATCTACTTCTAGCCTACAAACTTGAATTGAATGATTTAACTGAGTGATTTGTCTATGTCACTCCTGCTAACTGCAACTCAACTAATCTTTCCGATGTGAAAATTAGAATTTCTCCATTTGACTAAGGCACAAGTCAAACGAATCATTTTCTTGCTACAATTTAACACTCCCTCTTAGCAAGAAAAGGATTCTGTAAAACCCCAATCCTGCTCCAATGGAATGTACTATAACACAACACTCCCTCTCACTATTTTTGTTGCTACTGCAACAACTGCAACTGAGAGCATCCAAACTATTGAATCAACTGTGTCCCAGAGCTACAATTGTCTCCTAAGTCTCTAACTACAAGTAGCCTCTGCATTTTTGCTCAAGATCTAATTGCATCAACTAACACTTATCCTTCTACTACTAAATACTATGGGCTCCTATAGCAAGGGGAATGATCCATGAGAAGAGTATAATGCAACTATTGTTGCTCTCCTATGGACCCTACCCAAATATTTGCATCTCTAGAACTAAGGCTCTACATCACCCCACCTCACTCTTGGAGGTGTAGTTGCATGCATGGCAAAATATACCTCTAGCTTGTAGATATTTTTAACTCGAACACCAATTTGTTTTACTTGTCTAGTAGCAACATGCTTCAATTAATCTTTCCCCTTACTGAACAACACATCATATCCATGTTCTTCAAGTACGACTACATAAACTAATTTTTTCTTCAGACTAAGCACATACATTACATTCTTTAGGTGAAGCTAGGAGTATGACTTCCTTTTAAAGGTGATAGTGCCAATCCCTTTGGTACTATACCTTCCATCATCTCCAAGTTCTATGTGTAATTGTAGGTCCTTCTCCTCCAGGCTGCTGAAGAACTCCTTACATCCTGTCATATGAAACGAAGCACCAAAATCTAAGTACCATACATTACCTTGTACAATAATTTCCATGCATTCAATGAGGGTGAAATACAACTTGAATTGTGATGTGAGAGCATCAACTCCTTCTTCTCCTGCAGGCTTCTTACTATATTTCTTGTGTGTACACTTGGTTGCATAATGTCCATATTCATGGTAGTGAAAACATTTAATTTTGCTAAGGTATTTCTTCTTGCCATGGTTCTGGTTGGATTTTTCCTTGCCTTGGGCCTTATTTCCCTTTAATTTCTTTCCTTTTCTTTCTATAGAAAATTTGTCTTCCCCATATTTCGATGTGACACCATCTCTAGTGTTTCTTCTGATCTCCTCCCACACCAAATCAAACCAAAGTCTCTCCCAATCTGGTAGTTTGTCTCTTCCATTAACCAAATCCTAATAGTTTTGTCAGGGTTTTGGAAGGCCAAGGAGTGTTAAGCTCACAAATTCAGATGATCCACATTTTCTCCTACTCCAATTTCATCTCGAACCTGAGTGAATTTGGATAGGTATTGAACAAAAGTTGCATTTTTACCCATGTGAATGTTCCTAAGATTGTCTCTCAATGACAATTTCTTGGCATCACTGCCACTCTGGAATAGATCTATAAAAGTTTTCCCCATTGCAAAAGGAGTCTCCTTTCCATGAAATTTTGAAATCACATGATCTCTGACACCCTCCAGAATAATCATTCTAGATTTTGTTGTGTCTTTCTTCCATTGAGCAAGTGCTTATGCATCTGATGCAGATGGTTTTGGAATATCAGTTTGTGTGTGTTACCATACTCCATTTTCATTTAGGACAACTTCCATCCTATCTTTCCAAGCACAAAAATTTGAGGTTCCCTCTAATGCATACTCAAGCCTCAGTCCATTGAAAGACTATGTTCTTTCACTGAAGAAAATCTACTCCAAGAACTCTGCAAATCAAAAATTTTCTGAGAGAACATATGGAACTCAGTTGCTATGTAGTACTCAATAGCTCTGATACCATGTAGAAATAGCTCGAAATTTGTAGCTTGTAATGAATTTAGACTGAAAGAAATAGACACAAATTTCTTCTACTCAATCTGCAAAAAGAAAAACATAATATATAAACGCATGCAATCATTCATCAAAGTGAACACAATATTTTTCCTGGGGAACCCAACTAGGAAAAACCCCTCCACTGTATTGTATTAAATCATATGACAATATGGATCTATTACAATGACTGTTTCGATCCTTGAAGATCGACCTGCACTGCAATACTTATCTCCATCTGCTCTACTTTCTATGACCAACACTTAGCCAAAATAGGCCTCAACCTACCTCCTATTTCCTTGCACAATCCTTGAGGAAATTATCTCCTAAAAGATAGGAGAATTTCTTATTTCCTTGCGCAAAAATTGATCACTTGCTCCAATGCAAAACATGTACATTTAACTAGTATACAATTTACAATTACAATGTGTCTTTTCCTCCACCTAAACTAGGTAATTCGAATTACATGCATGACTAGGGATATTTTTAGTAAATTGATCAGTTAACTAAGAGTCTAGTGAATTAACAATAGTTACTACTACTCAACTAAACTCCTACTGACTCTATTATAGACTAGAGCTCAGATAACTGAGTTTAACTAAAAATAACTCCACTAGATTGCTATATTTTAGCAATCAACTCATGAACAACACTACTTCTAGCCTACAAACTCAAATTAAATGATTTAACTTAGTGATTTGACCATGTCACTCTTGCTAATTGCAACTCAAGTCATCTTGTTGACGTGGAAATTCAAATTTCTCCATTTGACTAAGACAAAAGTCAAATGAATAATTTTCTTGCTACAATTTAACATGAAGTGTGCCTTTTGTCCCATTGATATGCTGCAAACCTTACCAAGAATTTAGACTTGAAGACGACCCTATGGAATTCTCTCTGATGAAATGCCACCTTCATAGTTGAATCTAAAGATCAAATGTGTCATTGATTGATGCTTCTACTCTTAACTCATTGTTGTAGATGAAGTCTCTTCTCAAGAGGTCTAAACCTCATCAATAATCTTACTGCTATTATGCCCATATCAACAACTTCTGAAATGGTTCATTATGTGAATAATGAGATCCCTTATCCAGATCCAAGTCCACGAAAATTTTCTACATATATGAATTCAATTGTTTCATATATTAGTAAATATGGAATACAATTCAATCACCATCGTTTTCCTACATTTTGATCAAGCAAGAAGAAGGGAACCAAATCCTTGTCAACTCTAGTGAAATTAGAAGTGATCATGAAATATATTCTTCTGCTCCAAATTTAGAGATCCAAATACAAACTTTAGAGGGTTGGAAGTTTCCAGTTCAAAGTTATAGAATATGATAAGATATCACTATTGGTAACTTGCATGGGATTCAATGATTTAGGACTTCTTCTCTAGAATTTGAACGAGTCATAATCAAGCTCAAAAGTGGCTTCAACAACAAAAACATATTAGTGAGCATAAAGGACAAAATTCCTGCTAAAAGGTTCTTCAATTTTTTTCTTTTGTTAGTAAATTACCATGATTGTTGTCTCCTCTTATGTTAGTATGGATGCACTATATTTATGTCTATATAGTCATTGACAAGACATTATGAAATATTCGTATTTATCTATCCTTGATTTGGGTTCTTAAAAAAATACGAATATGTATGGAGACACTAGTGCCTCGTAATCACATCTGACTTCAATTATCTCCTGCAAAACCATTGACACAAGACTCATACTCTTTTTTTATGGCTCATAGACCTTATTCTATTTTTGTCTTGCATATATGGGACTTCAATTTGTTCTCAGTATTTTTCTGATCTTGTCACTCATCATTCTTGGTCTTCAAGTCGTGTTTTTGTATATTCTCTACTGCATATAATTCCCATAACAATAATGGTCTCAACATAATCAAACGGTCATTAAACATGTCAACATTGAAACCAGGAACTAGACTAGGCATGAGCGGAATTGCCTTCTATTTGGTCCATCTTGTCTAAATTATTTGGGTAGATTTTGTCATCGTACATATTGTGTGGCTAGCCTAATTGTATACCATCTCAAGACTCCCTTTTATATGTATGGTAGTTTGAAGAGATTACCCAACAAAAATACTGTAGAAATTCAAACATAATCTATGACGATTTAAGAAAAAACAAAATGATGAGGCTGAATTGCTACAAAATTATTCCAAATGTTGTATTAGTTGTGTTCTAGGAGGGACGAAGTGTAATATTATGCAAAAACAAAACAAACACAATCCAAATTTCACTATGAATCACACTCAAACTAGGTCTAGAATACATTGGCAAGAAATCATAAGGTTTATCGAGAAAGGGCTGAGTGGGCTGAAGATTTTTCCCTAGATAATCCTTGGAATCTACTTCATATGGCCTGAGTGGCCTTGGGACACCCACCAATGAATATCCAAAGGAAATATAAAATTTAAGAGTCCAAAAGGAAACCATTAGAACAATCCCAAACAACTTGACCTCCTTCAAATTTGCATGACTAACCAAGGCTGCATACATATATCACATAAGATCAACATTTAAATCATCTACATTGTGGAGGAAATCAATATGTATTTATAATGACAAAGGTGAATTCTAGGATGGGCTAGACAATCTTGACTTTTGGAGGGAATAATGATTTTGCAAATTAGAAATTAGAAATTTTATTTTGGAGTGAAATTCCTAAATGATATATCCTTCAATTATTTGCCCTGAGATTGATCTTAAGAGTATTTAATCAAACTATTTAATGGAAAAAATCCTCTTGACCCCATGAATTAATCAAATGCTTAGAAAATTGTTAAGTTTCCACATCATCTAATGTTGGCAACTTTGAACACAAGATGGGTGCTTCAAATTATATTTGGCATATATCTCAAACCGTGAGGAGCATCGTAGTGTGCTACATACAATTGGAATCAACATGAAGAGGAGAATGAAATGAAGGACATATTGTGAAAATATACACTCATCTTCATCCTAAAATTCATCAACAAGTGCGGGGAAATATGTTTTCTGGGGCTTTCGATTGATGCAATTTATAGACAAGTATTAAGAGCATTCTAGGACAATGTTGTCATAAATGAAAACACCATTCAACAATTCCCCCCCTTCTCATTGATGGCAACACATACTCCCCCTCCGACCATTGCTCCCTTTGACTCCATGCGTTTGATTTTCTTTTCCTAATTTCTCTCCCCCTTTGACATCAATGGCAAAGGGATACTTCCCTGGATGCGGGTGAATTACGCTACGAATAAGTTGATGGGATGGGGGTGGAGCAAGGCGGCTCGACACCTACCCACCCTGTATGAGGAGATAAATGCTAAGCTGGGGAGGAGAGCCTGGCATGTGAGCCATTATACTCCCTCGTCAAGTGCTTCAGGTTCTTCATGCGCGTCCACTGCTATGGCTTCCTCCTTCGTACGCTGCTACCTGCAAGATATGGCGGCCACCATCAATGAGGCAGTTATGGTTGGGAATTTTCGAGGAGAGTCCGTCCAGTATAAGGATAGGCTCGGCCCTGCATTAGCGGTGAAGCTTCGTGAGTCGTTGAGCTGGGTTCATCCCCTCACCTTTGATCTTCTCCTAGTTCTCTCTGTTGATCCTAAGCCTGGGACAAGAACGTTGTGTCTGGTTTTTATTCTGGAGGTTCATAGTCTCGCTTGTTATCTCCAGGACTCTGTCTGGGTTTCTGGCTCTGGGAAGCGGCCTTGGAGCATATCATTCTTAATTTCAGGTCCCTTGTTCATTTGCCCTGTTTTTTGCGCAGTATTGGAAAGGGGCGGGTGGGAGATTGAGAAGAACAAGCCCTCTCGTCTCTTTCGGTCCTCTCCCATCTTTGTTGATTCTCACGGTTTCAGTGCGATGCCTGGCTATAATCCTTTTGTCACCCTTTCCACAATGGCTCGTCTTCGTCAGAGAATGGGGTGTCGCAGAGGCCAACCCCGACGCGCCCCTGCTGACTCCACTTCGGACTCGCCTGCCACCAGCGAATTGTTCACGGGGCGATATCCAAGCACCCGTAGTGGGCGTGGAAGGTGTCATGTCTCAAATAAATCTCGGGGGACAGGGTCTGCCATTTTCACATTCAATAGCTCTCTGCATCAGCCACGGATTACTGTTCACATCTCCGTGGTCTTCTATGAAACTACGCAAATGGAGGTTCTGACACTCATACGGGAGGTTCGGGTGCTGCTGCTGGTCCTCCCCCTGCATTCCAGCCTAGTATTGGTATTATGCCACAACATGTTCGAGCTGAACTGGGTGGAGGCATACAGGATACGGAGATGCTGCCTATTGATCTTAGATCTTCTGTTCAGTTCACTGCTCCTGTTGATGATGAACCGGAATTCGACTGGTGCCGAATTGTGGAGGAACAACCTGATGAATAGCCTGCTCTCGCTGACGGTGGTCTACCTTTTTGGTTATGTTTTTGGCAATCCTCAGGCTAGTATATTTTGGTATCTCGGCTATGGATATCCTCTGGTTTCTGCTGTATGGGTCTCCTTGTTTTTTTGGTGTATGGGTCTCCATGTGGTGGGTTCAGCACTGGGTCATGTGTGTTTTCCTCTGGAATGAGGCTTATGTTATTTTCTGGAACAATGGCTCTTATCAGAGCAATGATCTGACTTCGGTCACTCTGTAAATATTTTCCCTTTTTCTTAATAGAATTAAGTTTACTCAGAAAAAAAAAAAAAAAAATGGCAAAGGGATACTCCACTTGAAAAAATACCTTTTACGACTTGCCACAACTAATACCTTTTGCAATTATGTTCCAAACATGATGTTCCATGAAACATAATGTTAATTCTACCTGAATCCTTATGTAATTATATCCATGACTTTGCTTTTCGAATTTGTTGCTCCATAAAGTTGACTAATATGTCCATAATGTTGATCACTGCCTTGACAACTTCTTCACATCTGCCATCTATCATCTTGTGAAAGGATATATCTTCAAAAGTGAAACCACTGCTACATAGACTCCCCCTCTTCAACATTCATATGACAAGGAGTCTTCAAATTTCCTGATTAGAATAATGTGTGAACCGGATCTGCAACTAAATCATTCTTGACATTGTCCACTGTAGACTCATCTCGACCTTTGAATTTACAAAACTTGAGAGCATAACTACTGAAACTCTCTCATTCACTTGATCTTATTACTTGTTTTTTCTTCTCCAGACCTTCCTATACCTAGTGTTAGAGTTCTCCTTCATCTTGTATCTATAATCATGAGCTATATGTCCATAGTTATGGAATTTGAAACACTCAATGTTGAACCTTAATGATGGGGAAAATGACATATAATTTTTGTTGAAAGGGCCATTTTGAAATTTGTCTTGGGATCCAGTAAACTTGCTTTGAGGGTTTTGATAATGTCCTTAATAGTCATCCTTATCACACATTCAAAAACAATAACCATTAGACATGTTAAGTGTGTGGATGAGATGTATTTTCTTAATGATGTTTTGTAGAAATTATTCCTTGGAGGAGGTACATCCTTTTATTGAGTGTTCCTCTTGGAGCAACAACATTTTCAATCTTCTTTTTTCCTTAATTTAGATTTGGCCTTAGATGAATCTTGCTATCACGCTACTTGTCAATCTTGCTATGAGGAGGCTTGGAGCTTGTGTCTTCCTTGGATGAAGGTTCACCTATATAACCAATACCTTTTTTGATGCATGGAGATCTTTGACAACTAATAATATCGTCCAAATTCTACGTGCTCTTCAAATTTTTATTCAACTTGTCAAATTTAGCCCTTAGTAATATGATTTATTCTTCCTGTTTCATGCAATCCTCTTCTTTCTTCCAAATTTGGCACTTTCATTCTCCTTCAATTCTTTTGGATTCTTCAAGCTACGCCTTCATATAGATTGTTTGGTAATTTAATTGAGCTTAAAGTACTTCATAAATTATCGACCAAGGCTTGTAAACTGATGAAGTGTATATGCACCATTTGTGCTAGGATTCTTTATTGTGTGAGTAATTTTCAAATTGAATTAGGATGTTTTCATACACATTCTTATCACTCAAAGTAAAAATATTATCCCTCTTGCAAGAAAGGAAAGTATCACACTGACATAAAGGAAATTAATCTAAAATTCAGAAATAAGTAGCAAAATCAAATCTAAATTTTCTTCACACTGACAGAAAACAAATCTAATCTTAAAGTGCTGAAATAAATATCACACTAATAAAATCAAAATGTTCTTCAACCTAACAAAAATAAAACCTTGAACTAATTGCAAAATCCAAATCAAATTACTCTACTTTCTATCTATCAATCAGAATTTACATGTGCATAATAAATCCCTTTGATTATTTTCTTCATCCTTCACACATCAAGATTAAATTTGTAAAAGAAATTATATGGAAAATTCAATTATGAAAGCTATAAAAAATGTAATGTTAATTGTTACTAACACGTTTTTAGAAATCAAAATTATAATCACTGTGATAGCTTAACCCTATAAAATAGAAATCTAAACAAAAACGAAACCTTACAGCTCCTAGGGGGCCCTCCCGTGAGTGTAGGAATGTAGAGATAAGAAAAACTTAACCACGCATTTATATGCACAACATAGTGGAATCAAGAGCTTAATTAATCGATTGCAAAGAGTTTTTAAAACAATAATCAGTCACACATATCATCATGTCAAGAGGCAGGTTTTATAACCTCTGTTGTTAATTTTTTTGGAGATTTCTAAGCCTATCCTTCTCAACAGAACATCTTAAATTAACATTTCTTAAATAAGGTAATGATTCTTCATGATTTTCTATCGAAGAAGCAAATAATGAGGCAAAATATCAACTTCAATCCACGATCTTCTCGCTCGCTTGATTTGTCTTCGGTCTTTTTCGCTAGGTTGACTTCCACGTTGACCAGCTCATACGACATCCTTATCGCTTTTCCAAATCAGAGGAATATGTGGATATCGTTGTGCTAGTTTCCAACTACCTCTTCATTCCTCAACTGATGTTTCATATGTTTCAGAACTTGTAGATTCTTCAAGTAAATTGCATAATCGATTATTAGCTGTAGAATTGACGCAATTCAGTAGCTTGTGTAAATATTAAATCAAATAATAAAGAAACTACAAACTATGAATAAAAGATGATTAAATATTTATTTTTTCCAATAACCTTGCAAGCTGACACTTAATTGGAGTTATTATGGTAAAAAAGGAAGAGAATGGAGTTTAAGGAAGGTACCAAAAAGGAACAATTTTGGTCTTCAACATTCCCCCACATAGAAGATATTGCATGTTCTCATGCACAAAATTTCAAAAATTTGTGACCCATTCTATCACTGAGCTACCTCTGAAGCTTGAGAAAGAACATCTAAATTAGTATTCTTTGCTTTTCTAGTTATGGTTTCCATCCTTGGTTTCTTCATTAAAATCCTGCATTGCAAACTCCTGATTTTACTCTTGAGAAGTTTATTTTTAGCCTTTAAATTCTTGTCTTTCTTATACCATTGGCAAAGGTGTAGGAGGATATTATCACTTTGAGTCCTTTGAATGTCATTTTTGTTAGGATATTTTGACACATAGGTAATAGTTAAGTATAACTTGGTCTAGTGTAGAGTTAGGTAAAGTGTGTTTCTTTACTATGTACTTTTGTAACTTACAATCGCATGGTCACGATATGTTCTAGACAAGAAGTGATCTGACGGTTCATTCTCTCCTTGGTATTACCTATTAAAGTCGGTCTAGTTATCCCTCCATCAGAGATCAAAGATCTTTTGCATTTCATGTTTAGGTGTCCCATCCGTTTTGATTAGTTGCATTTCGTTAGGCATGCCATAGCTCTGATGGAGCGCTTTGTGTCACTCATTCCCCTAGTGCTTGGTACTGCTGGTTCAGGTCTATTCATTAAAATAAGTCTTCAAAGGTCATTTACAATCATGTTTTAAATTTTTAGGTCTTAGGTATAGGGTTGAGTCAATTTTGTCTTGAAAAGTATTAGAAGCCCAGCAGGCCAGAGGGATGTTTTCGATAGATCATCACTTCAATAATTTTCATCATTATACAGCTGAATTAGGACTTCTCTTCAAAACTCAGTTTTGAAGATAAGTCGCCACCTCATTTTTGTAAAAATTGTCAAAATTTTCAGTTCTTCAATTGTTCAAGTGCAGCCTTGGTCTCCTTTGCCAAAGCATATCAGAGCTATCCCTGCAAAAATTATCATAGAAAATCATTATTTCAACCAATTTTAAAGGGGGAACCGAAAAGGTCAGAGCCTATTAATTTTGAAAAAGTGTCAACAACCAAACATAAGAAAATGGGTTTTGGGTTAAGCAAAAATCAACAAGGAGTCTATATGAAGATATTTCTCCTCATTTGCAACCCATTCCACATTCCAAGAGCAAAGAGCATTGTTCTAAGGTGATTTTGTGAGTTTGTGAGCAAATTGGGCCATTTCCAAGGCGCGTGGCGCACCAGGTCAGGCACGTGGTGCATCAGGCAACATTTTCCAGTGCAATTTAACACACGCGCGATGCATCAGGAGCGTGCGGCGCGTTGGGTGAGGCGCGCGGCGCATAGGAGTTTATGCCTGAACTTTGCCCAAAAACTACTCAAATCATCTCTTCTCACGCATCAAATCACAAGTAGGCTTACATCACGGCTTGTTCTTGGTTTTTGAATGGTTTATGTAAAGAAATCATGCTATATTTGCCATGAAAAACCAAGTGTAAAAACCCTCCTTGTTCATCAATTTGCTGTAAGGATTTAAATGCCAAGTTTGCTGTAGGGTTTTCAAAAATCACTGTTGCCAAGGTTTTCCTATTGCCTTTGTTTCCCATCCCCTATTTTCACCAATATTTTTCCCAATAAATCCTCATAAAACCCTACACTATCTTCCCTCAAAATCCTAATCCCTCCCTTCTACTATAAACATGTAATCCCTACCTCATCCCAAAACCCTAACATTTCAAAATTTCTATGCCCCTTCCCTTCCCTAATTTCCTTATTTTATTTCCATTGTTACCATTTCCCTAATGCTTCCCTTTTCCTAACAATTCCCTTGTCATTTGTGTCCCCTTGGTCACAACATTTTGAGAAAAAGAAAAAGGTCTACAGTCATTTTTGTACACAATTGTATATCAACATATATATATTCCAGCTACCTTGTTGTTAAAGAACATGTCAGATACCGAGTCAGTATATGAGCAGGAGTATGATAGTGACTCTACACCAGAGGTCAATGTACCTAATGTGCCACGGAGGTATCATAAAGGTGGCAAAAGTGGACAGCATGTTAGGGAGGAGCCTACTTCTTTGGCTCAATTGCAAGATTGCCCACTTGCAATGGATTGTTTTCGGCGCCAAGCATGTTACCAATATTGTGAGATGATCTCACAAACTCAGCATCATCGGGAACTGGTCCGTCTATTTGTCCTTAACCTACAGGATGGTCATGTAAACCTTTCCGGAGTGGATTTCACCTTGTCACCCGACACTATTGCTCACGCCACCGGGATACCAAATGTAGGGGAGGAATGGAGCAAATGCCAACTGCTAGACATATATTACTATGAGCCATATATCAAGCCCGGATATATCAGACACTTGAGCGCAGCCTTTCCTTTCAAATACCTGAAAGATGAGTTTGCACTGTTGATGAAACTCATTATTCGGTATTTCAGCTGTGAGGGTAGATTCTCGCGTCTCTATACGTACCATGTTCGTTTGTTGATGCATTTCACACGGGTACGTATGATGAAAATTCTGTTTTTCATGTGTCGAAACATAGAGAGGATGGTGCCTTTAGTGCAGAGGAAGAGCCCGACACATCAGCATAGGAGCATATATCACTATGCCTTGATCAAAATCATAGTGATGCATCAGTTGGCACAACAGGGTATTGCTTGGGAGGATTTCATCTCCCGTGATTACTTTTCCGCACTACAGCCTCCTCCAGAGATAGTTCATGATGAGGGAGGGCCTTCACAGCAGTTTGACATTCCTGAGACCGAGCATGCTGATGCTCCATTATATGTGACATATCAGAAAGGCCACAGGCCTTATTTGCATCCGCACGACGAGTACTATCTCCACCCGGGGTGGAAGGGGTCTCGTTGACATCATCAACACAACGAGTATTATCTCCACATCATGTGGAAGGGGTCTCGCCTCCGTCTTTAGCATAGGTACAGATCTAGGATATGGGCAAGAGACCCATGATTGATGAGGGTCCTTCAGGAGGTCAGGATATGGGTATCATTGATGTTGATGCTAGCTCGGCTAACTCGGAGCTCAAGGAGATCATCCGAGAGAAAAGGGCCGAGAATGAGTCGCTGCAAAAGAAATTGTAGATGGCTAAATGGGTGATCAATTACTTAGAGTAGCGGAACAAATAGCTGGAAGATGAGCATGAACTTTATGAGCTGCGAAAGATCCGGGAAGACCGGGAATTGGCCCGTAGGAGACCCCGTGATTTGATACCTATTGATCGGGAATCAATGCTCATCCGGGTGAAAACTCATTTGGAGAAGTTGTTGGTGAAGGAAAAAAGGGACAAAGACATGCTTCGCCACATGAAGACTCACTATTGGGCTCGCATGCATGTTTGCAAAGCGAGAATGAAGATCCTCAAGAGGCGTTTAAGCAAAGCGCAAAAACAACGCAAAAGGCCCGATCCGCTTCGAGTTTTGGCCGAGGCTTCATTAGTTGAGCATGATACATGATGAAGGGTCTTCACTCCAAATTTGGGCAAATTTGGAGAAAATTTTGTCGTTTCAAAATTTTTGGCTTGCGAAACAGGTTTTTTGGCTCTACGCGTAGCGTGCAGTGCGCGACCCATAAGATGGGGAGGTCCAAATCACAGATGGCTTATAGTTTTGGATTTTTCATGATGAAATACACATGCTCAACCATTGCCAATACATTTCATCAAGTTCTGGGTGACCAAAAGGCTCAAAAAATCATGAAAATCACCTTTTTGCCACTTTTTGCACCAGTAGGAAGTACTTCTGGGAGAATCAACTTTTGGAGGGTCAAATGGAGACCAAATTGGAAAATTCCACTTGGGTTAGAAAGTAGACATCCAGGGATTTCCATCAAGCCAATTTGAGCTCAATTTGGATTCCAGAAAGTGCCCCAAAAGCAGGTGGAAAGTCGCGCGGTGCACAGGGCTCAGGCGCGCGGCGCACAGGGTTTTTTGGCACAGTTTTCCTTCTCAGCGCAACAAATGAAGCCAGTTTGACCAGTTTTGACTTGTGATGGGATTTTTCACCCTTCTTGATGTAATTATTGGAACTTTATGTTGTTTTGACACTTATTTACATATTCTAGATGATTCATTCATAATATAGCAAAAATGTAATGAATGAATTGGTTTCCTAGCTTATAGAGGCAAGTTGTTTTGACTGCCTAGATTGTAGTGCTTAGTTTAGAAATGGTTGAAACAGCTCCTAGGATGATGAGATCGACCCCTAGAGGCAAGGGAATGTGTTGGATTGCCTATATTATGTATTTTCTTAGTCATTTTCAGGGTTGGACTCTTGCGAATAGCTTGAGACTATATTGTACATATCTTATTTGCATTTTGGCAAAGGAAAGACCAGGGTTTTGTAGCACTATTTGGGATTCATGTGGCTTTATGTGTTGATGGTGTGTTTCTCTCAGTACTTGTAAGTTGTGTATGTGTACCATTTTCTCTACTTAATCTTCTGTAATTAAACAAATGAAGTGTTAAGGTAGAATCCATGAACTTGTTATGCTCTGCCTTTAATTTTTTTTTTAATTTTCTATCTTTTCTTCAGTTTAAGGAGAATCCTTGAGACTCCCCTGCTCTCATTAGCTCCTCACTAGTCTGATCTACCCATCTCATTTGCTTTAAGGAATCAAAACAATCGCCTATCTTGCCCCAAGTAGACCTCTGCAAAAACTGTGCCTCATCCCCGCATCCAAATTTGTCTTTCCCTTGAATTCAAAAAAACCTTTAAAAATCAATTCTAAACTCTTTGTACTTAACATCTAGCCTAAAATTAGTCATCAATTCAGTCATCTCGAACCTCGTTGATTATCTTTTGCCGAGATTGACCCGGAGAGAGCCCTCTCCTGTCCTCGTAGGGCTAGCTACGAGGCTGAGCGTGGTTTGATGTGGCCTTAAGTCTTACCTTATTTCAGCCTAAGGTAGATTTGAGCGCTAACATTACCAACACTTGATCTGTGGCTTAACACTTGATTGGTCCATGATCTATATTTAAAGAGCATGGAGGGTCATTTGTAGGGTAAACGTTCATGAGAGAAGCTTATGTAAATTTTCATTCTTTTATTAATAAATTGCCTGAAGTGGCCGCATTGGCTCAGGCTGTGGACTGTTTCCCTCTTTGAGGGTTTTAGCCACGTCAAGAATACTGGTGTATTGATCTGTGATATGTATGTGAGAGGTGTCCTTTGGTGTTCTGTCTCAAGAACTTACCTTGTAAATTCCTAAATGGTATCAGAGCTAATTGAGGGCCGCATCCATTGGTGATCCAAATCTGAAGCTGGTAGAATTGCATCCGACTGTCGTTTCCTAGATCTATTGTTTCCAACTACTTTCGGGCTGAGAGGAATGCTCTATTGTGTTAGGAGCATCTGTTATAGTGAGAAACCCCTTTCGTTACACGCGAAAAGGTTTCCAGTAGCCCTAGCTACATCATTTTTAAGATCTGGAGGTATACAATGTTTATTTGCAGTTTTTAGCTACTTTCTCTCTGTTTATTTCAGTTTATTTATCTCTGTGTTTTTTATCACCGGTTCTATACCTGTCATTTCTGCGTATGCTCTTTTCCCTGTGACTTTGTGTGATCTGGGCAAATCAGAAACATAAATGAATGATTTTTGTCATGTGTATGCTCTTTTCCTCCGCGCCTTATTGTGATCTCGGAAAATAAGAAAAATTGAGGAAAATTTATATTTTCCGGGTAAGGATAACTTCAAACCATAAGGTTTGTTTTTTTTTTTAATGTTCGTGTTGGGTTTTGTGGTTTTGTTTTGTAGGGAAAAAAAAATCTTTCTCAAGTAAGCACGCACCCCAAAGCTCCAGTGACTTTAAAAAAAAAAAAAACAAAAAAACAAAAAAACATACAACTTTCCTCTTTTCCAAAAATTACTAACCCTTTAAACTAGCTCACTTGGTCCAAAGTTACTTTATGAGAATAGAGGTCTTGGGTTCAAGTCTTTTTTTTTTTGTTGAGTTACTTTTTCAAAAATCACATGTAGCTTATATTTTAAAGTTACTTTATGTAAAAGTGTTCTCACCCATTATAAAAAGTGAGCCACTTATAATTCTAAAGTCTTTTTATCTTTTTATTTAAGTTACAATTTAGTGGGTAGCTCATAAAGTACCATTATAGTGACTTTCACTTATTTATAAAAGTGAATCAAATAATTTTTTTTTAAAATATAGCTAATTAGATTTATGTTTGGAAAGAGGAGAGATTTTTT
The DNA here is from genome assembly GCA_000404065.3 of Pinus taeda. NCBI lineage: Eukaryota > Viridiplantae > Streptophyta > Pinopsida > Pinales > Pinaceae > Pinus > Pinus taeda. The sequence goes on along the minus strand of APFE030362221.1, from coordinate 57,322 downwards.
TTAAATATAATATTATCATTCATTTCCGCACATTCACGCACTTCGTCGGCATCTTCAACAACTTTTATTCAAAAAGCCATAACTTTTTCATCCAAAAGCCATTTTCAGTGCTGTTTTTTTTTTAATCAACCTAATTTTTCTAGATATTTCCATTGGAACACTTAGTTTCATCATCTACAACTTCAGTTTCTGTTAAAATGGAAAGTCCATGCCATGTTATTCTTGACAACACCAACTACTTCTAATGGTGGTCCTACATTGTGGATTTACTTAGAAGTAAAGGTTTTTAGAGAATAGCCTCAGGCCAAGAAACCAAACCTCAAGATGAAGATAAGGTAGCCAAATGTGAAAATAGACAAGATCAAGCACGTGGGTTGATAGGGATGTTTATTTCTCCAGACCTTAGATTCCATATCGCAGAACTTGATACTCCTAATGAAGCAATGAAACAACTCATTAAAGTTTTTGGAATTAAAAATGAAATTAGAGGCCATCAACTCGAAAATGAGTTGTTTACATTGGACCCCAATAATTTTTCTTCCATTGAAGCTTTTTTGTCCAAGTTCAAGACCCTTAGACTTCTCCTGGAAGGTGTTAAGGTTAAGAAAGAAGATGGTAGCCTTATCTATTCGATTCTTACTAAGTTGGGATCAACATACTCTGTGTTTGTTTCCACCTTCCATTCTACTAGAGAAGCCTTTATTTCTCAAGGACAAGACTAGGTGTCCCCCTCTTTTGATTCCTTCTGTGATTCTTTAATAAGAGAACAAGAAAATCTCTTATATCTTGATCTTCTTAATCTTGGAAACTCTTCTAAGAAATCCTTAGCCGCCCAACATAACCAAATTCAAAGAATCGTAAGAAGTAGTATCCTAAAAAGAATGGTTCTAAACCAAACAAGGGTCCTAAGCAATTTCAACCTCAAAATGAAAAATCAATTCCACAAAATGATAAGGCAAATAAAAAAAAAGGGAAGAAGACTGATAGACATTGCCACTTTTGTAATCGAAATGGCCACTTAGAATCTAAATGCTTTAAAAAGATGGAAACCTTGGAAGCAGCAATGAAGAAGCATAACATCCATTTGGAGAACTCTTCAACTTCAACTTCATCTTTAGGAATATCACTTTCTGCATGTGGTTGTCAAGCATCTCAGTCTGGTTATGCACTAAATGTATCTTCTTCTTCTCATTCTCATTAGTGGCTCATTGATTCTAGAGCTTCTTATCACATGGCAAAAAAAAAAGCCATGTTTTCTTCTTTAAATGCTTGTAACACCAAAAATATATATGTTGGTGATGATAGATCTCTTAGTGTTGTAGGGATTGGAACTATTCATCTAGACAATGGTAAATTTAATGATGTATTATGTGTTCCAACCTTATCCTGCAATCTATCTGTATATCAGATAACTCATTCAGGTGAAGGTAAAATCATTGAATTTTCACCTCGTGATGTTGTAATTAAGGACCTAAGAGATCCTAGACATATTTTTAGCTACTAGCATTGCTGATGATTCTACAAGGTTGTATAAGTTTAACAAATTTGGGTCATCAAATTTTCCCTCGATATTTGTTGCTCATAATGATGAAGTGAGCAAACTTTTGCATGAGCAATTTGGTCACTTGAACTATCGCTCCCTTTAGAATCTCTATAAAGAAAATAAGGTGACAGGTCTTCTAATGGTGTCTTGCAAAGATGGTGTTTGTTCTGGATGTGTACTTGGAAAACATCATCGGGATAGTTTTGAAAAACATGCCTCAACACCTTTACAGCTTGTGCATAGTGATTTATGTGGTCCACTTCCAGTTTTGTCATTCTCTGGCTACAAGTATTTCTTAACTTTCATTGATGATTTCTCCAGACGCACTTGGGTGTACTTCTTAAAACTCAAGAGTGAAGTATTTAACATGTTCTTGGCCTTTAAGGCCTTTTTTGAAAAACAATCTGGACATCAAATTCTTAAGCTAAGATCTGATAATGGCGAAGAATATGTTAACAACAAACTCATCAACTTTTGCACTGAGAATTGAATTCAAATGCAACATACTATTCCATATACTTCACAACAAAATGGTGTAGCTGAAAGGAATAATCGCACCTTAAAGGAAATGGTTGATTGTATGCTTCAACCTAAAGGACTTAGTCTTAATTTTTGGGCAGAAGCAATTAACTATGAAAACTACATAATAAATCACACTCCTACTAAGGTTTTAAAGAATATGACTCAAGAAGAAGCATGGAGCTCAACTAAACCAAATGTAAGTCACTTACATGTTTTTGGAAGTGAAGCATGGGCCCATATTCTAGATGAGAAACATAAAGCTTTAGAACCTAAGAGTGAAAAATGTATTTTTGTTGGATATTTTGAAAATGTCAAAGGATATAGACTTATTCCACTTAAGTCCAAAAATGTTATCATTAGAAGAGATGTAAAGTTTGCTAAAAATATATTAGCCTATGAGCCTAGTTCGGCGGATATGTCACCTCTCTCTATCCCTTCTACTTCTGAAAATATTTCTTCTTCAGATGATGAAAACGAGAAAGACAATCCTCCCCCACCTTCTCAGGATCCTCCTTTAGTTCCTCAGCTTCCAAAATGGGTCTGTGCTACTTGGGATGCAGCAGGTGCTATTGCTGGTGATCCTACAAATCAACAATGTACACGTTCTCAATTCAATAGAGCCTCTTCTTTACTGGATCAAGCTTCAACGAATTATGATATTGACACCTTTGCAAAAGCTTTAGGCCATCCAGATTGGGATGCAACTATGAATTAAGAATATCATTCATTATTGGAAAATGATACATGGGATCTTGTTCCTCTTCCAAAGGGACAAAAACTTGTTATATGCAAATGGGTTTACAGAACCAAGTATGGACCAGATGGAAAAGTTGATAAACATAAAGCTTGTCTTGTTGCTAAGGGTTTTTGACAAGTTGAAGGCATTGACTATACTGAAACCTTCTCCCTTGTTGCAAAAATGAACTCTATCCACCTTGTTCTTTCCCTTGCTGCCTCTTTCAAATGGGAAGTCCATCAGATGCATGTTAAATCTGCTTTTTTGCATGGGGACTTGCATGAAGAAATCTATATGGAACAACCTATTGGCTTTATACAAATAGACTCTAGTCTTGTATATCAGCTTAAAAAATCCCTTTATGGTCTGAAGCAAGCCCCTCGGGCTTGGTATGCCAAAATGGATAGCTTTCTTTTAGAAACTGGCCTTTCTAAGTGTCATTCTGACAATACTGTCTACACTAAGAAAGTGGGCAAGTCTCTTATGATTCTTTTTCTTTATGTTGATGATGTTATCCTTACTGGTAGTGATCACAAGCTTATAAACCATGTGAATTCTAGCCTTAAAAATAAGTTTGAAATGATAGACTTAGGACACTTGCATTATTTTCTTGGTCTTCAAGTCTTGCAATCCAAGTATTTCCCTTTCCCAGTCCAAGTATGCCTATGATCTTCTACGCCATTTTCACATGGAATACTGTAAGCCAACCCGTTCTCCCTTTCAGCTCGGAGCCAAACTTTCAGTCACTTGTACTTCCCCTGAAGTTGATGCTACCTTATACCGTCAACTTGTAGAAAAAAAATTGTATTTGACCCATACTCATCCTGACCTTTCCTTTGTTGTTGGCCTTATTGCTCGGTTTATGAAAAACCCACATGAAAGTCATTGGAAAGCAGCTAAAAGAATAATTCATTATCTTCGAGGTACAATTCAGTTTGGGATTCATTACAGTGCAGAAGCATCTCCTCTATTGGTTGGTTTCACTTATTCCGATTGGGCTGGTGACCCTGATGATCAGAAGTCTACTACAAGTTATGTGTTCACTCCAGGACCTATTACATGGGTTTGCAAGAAAAAAAGTGTCATTTCTCTTTCTTCAGTAGAAGCAGAGTATCGTGGTGCCATAGAAGCTAGTGAAGAAGCCCTGTCACTTCATCAGATCCTGTCAGAGTTTGGCTTTAGGTAACAGCATCCGACTACACTTTGGTGTGATAGTTAAAGTGCCATTCAACTATGCAAAGATCTAGTCCAACATCAACGCAACAAAAACATTGAACTGCACATGCACTTCATCAGAAAGCTCATTCATGACCATGTTCTTGAAGTGCAATATTGTTCAACAGATGATCAAGTTGCAGACATCTTTACAAAGGATCTCACAAAGGCGAAGCTAACTAAACTTCGATTTATGGTTGTTGTTCAAGATGTTGTCACTAAGGGGGGATAGGTTCTAATGCCTCCTTCCTTCTCCTATTGTGTCATATTTGTACATCATTCAATCCTATCCCAAGTTGTTCTTAAGGGGGGATGTTAGGATATTTCGACACATAGGAAATAGTTAAGTATAGCTTGGTCTAATGTAGAGTTAGGTAAAGTGTGTTTCTTTACTATGTACTTTTGTAACTTACAATATGACGGTCACGATATGTTCTAAACATGAAGTGATTCGACGGTTCATTCTCTCCTCGTTATTACTGACACTTGATCTGTGGCTTAACACCTGATTGGTCCATGATCTCTATTTAAAGAGCATGGAGGGTCATTTGTAGGGTAACCGTTCATGCGAGAAGCTTATGTAAATTTTCATTCTTTTATTAATAAATTGCCTGAAGTGGCCGCGTTGGCTCAAGCCGTGGATTGTTTCCATCTTTGAGGGTTTTAACCACATCAAGAATACTGGTGTATTGATCTGTGATCTGTTTGTGAGTGGTGTCCTTTGGTGTGCCGTCTTAGGAACTTACCCTGTAAATTCCTACAATTTTTCACCTTCATTGTTTCATGTTCCTACTTCAGATACTTTTTTAACACTTCAAGTTCATAAATTTCCTGTTTAAGAGCATTTTCATTTCTAGATTCTTCTGGAGGGATGAAATGAACTTCTTCACCTAGAATTTCTTCTTGATTTGAGGTTAAATCAACAACATTTCCTTGGGATTTCTGTTCAAGAGATTCAATATAACCATATATTTCTTGTTGAACAGGGTCAATTTCTGAGGTCTTTCTCGTTGGATTTGCAATTGGCAATGGTATTCTTGGTTCCCCTTCTTCTTCTAAATAAAAAAATCCCGGAGACTATTTAATAGTTGATTTCATAAGTCGTGCACTTTTTCTTGATGCGTTTTCAACAGTAAGAGCACACTTTTTCTTGCTAGTTTTCTCTTGCTCTATTCCTTCTTTTGATGGGACTTCATTTGTACTAACAAATTTCTTCTTCCTAAGACTATTTAAAACATTTACAAGAGGGGTTGCATCATCAAAATCCTTTTGTGTATGCTCATCTTGTGGTATTTCTTGTGTAGGTAAATCTTTGTTTTGAAGTTTAGGGTTTGAGGGAAATTTCCATCGACGTCTTCTTATTTTGGAACTGGGTTCATCTTGCTCAACTTCTTTAAAATGATTTTGAACTAGAAAATACTCCTAGTTATCCCCTTTACTCCTCAAATGAGCTTCAATAAAAAATTACTAACCTGTGATGATACAAAGCACTGTCAATAGACTATATTTTCCTTTGGATGTTGGCAACGATTTTTCTTAAACTACAGAGCAGGAAATATGGAAAATTGATTTCATCGCCATTAATAAAATGCATAATCAACCGATCATGCTAGAAGAACGTATTCCCAAACCTACCCTCACATGTTATAAACTTCTGAATGATTAATAACAAATTTCTCCATTTAATTTGTATAGTTTTTACTAGAATTCCTTTCTTGAAAATTTAGATGTGCATACCTAGATTTTTAAGGAAGATCTCCCAGCCTTTTTCTTTGATTTTTCGGGTTTTAAACCAACTTTCCCTATTTCTTAGTAATATTGTAGCTTCTGCCATAAATGAATCTATCAAGACCAACCTAATATCTCCAATTTATGCTTCTATCCCATCATAGGCCTGAGAAAATGACTTTGTGACCTCCTTGACATACTCATGAAACTTCTCAAAGAACTGTAACCACCATGCCTGCTGATATTGTTGCTTCACATGTGGATAGGCTTCAAGAAACTTGGTCCCATTTAGCTTCGAATGCACAATAATTCCCATGTTGAGGAAGTTTCAGTCCTTAATTTACCTTTTTGATAGGATTATGGAGTTTTGGTAGCAAGAATGAGATTAAGGTAGCAGTTGAGATGTTTTTGGCAGAGAAAAATAAAACAAAGCCGAAGGAAGTGGGATATAATGCGAAGAAAATGAGATAGGGTACGAAAGAAGTGGGATGGTGGAATGAATTCAAATGATGACAAGGTTTAATGACATTCATATCTTGTGATGAGACATGATTATCAAAAATTTCATTCATTGAATTGTGAAAACCAATGTTGTGTCATGAAAAATATAATCATTATGTAATATGGTGGAGGCAACAATTATTAGTTTACAAATAATCATCTATATATATCATAATTCAATGTTTTTTTAGTATTTGACTAATATGTACATATCTTTCATCCCGCCTTACTGATTTGTTCTTTTGTAGGTTCCTTAGGTCTCTGGCTATGATCTCCATTTAGGTTGCTTTGGCTGTAATCTTCAAGTCAGCTATGGAATTTCATGAGAGCTACAAATTATTGACAATTTTGTAGTTGTTTTATTTCTACAAAAGAGGAATAAAAGAAATGGGACAAGATTAGGGCAATTAAAGAAAATCTAGGCTGCTGATAATTCTTGGTTTTCAACATAGATATTCTGTATAAACATGCCAACAATGTTGGTTTTCATGTTTATACAATTATTTTTATTTTATCTCTCTCTCTCTCTCTCTCTCTCTCTATATATATATATATATATATATATTATTTTTATATCAAAAAAGAAAGTAGAAAGCTAAATTGGAGAGGAAGAAGGATCTTCCTAACCAACTTCAAATCAAAATTATCTTGCATATTTCTTATGAACTCTTCCTTTATCAATGGTTTATGATATATTCGTAATCTATGATCATTTACAAGGAAATCTATGTTTCTTCATCAATGGTTTTAATTCTAACTGCTCCATTATCAAAGACAGTTTCAATCTCATCAGGACCAAGCCAATGAGTTTGAAATTTTCCTTGAAAATCTTCAAATTTAGAATAAAAAAGTAATGCCTAATCACTCGGCTGGAGCTTTCTATCTTTGATAGAATTATCATTTCATCTGGATCTTTGTTGTTGAACTATGTTGGTTTTATGGATAGCATCTTGTCGTATCTTATCAAGTTAATTCAATTGCTCCATTCTTTGTTTTTGGGCTTCTGACAAATCAAGACCCAATTTGACTGTTTTTTTGAAGGTCTTTATTTGGAATTCAATTGGAAACAAGACTTGCTTCCATAAACAAGTTCATAAGGATTATACCCTGTTATGTTTCTCCATATGGCATGATATGCCCATAAAGCTTCTGGAAGCTTGAATCTCTGCCCAATCCCTTTTATGCAGATGTATAGTTTTGGTAAGAATAAATTCAAGTATGTTATTAGTAGCTTCAACTTGTCCATTTTCCTGCGGATGATATGGAGTAGATTTCCTATGTTTGATTTTGTATTCCTCCATTATATTTTGTACCAACTTGGATGTAAATTGAGTACCTTGATCTATCACAATTTTCCTTGGAACACCAAAACGAGCGAAAATATCCTCATAAAGAAATGAAACTACAACATTTTCAGTAGCAAAAGGAAGTGATTTAACTTCTACCCATTTTGTGACATAATATGTACAAACAAGAATGTATAGTTTTTTCCTTGATGGTGGGTTCGCTAGATCAACAAAATCCAGAGCCTATTTTCCAAAAGGTTCAACAAGAACCCGAGGTTGTAGAGGCATCTCATCTGAAGGAACATGCTTTCCCATTCTCTGACAACTATCACATCTCTTAACACATTCTTTGGCATATTTAAAAAGATAAGATCAATAATATCCTAAGAGAAGGATTTTATAGGCAGTCCTTTTATCAGCAAAGGGTCCTCCACATGGTTCATCGTGACAAGCCTTTAATATTTCTGGCACGTCATCTTCTTTGACACAAATTTGAATGATTAAATTAGGCCTGGTTTTGTACAATTCTCCATTCATCCATGAACAAGATGCATTGGTTTGAATAAATTTCCTTTTCTCCCAAGGAGACAAATGTGAAGGTAACTTTCTTGTGGCCGAATAGTTAGAAATATATGCTAACCAAAGAGATTTAATAGATACTGCAAAAATATATTCATCAAGAAAATTATATTTTACAGGAACATACTTATTATCATTTTGGATTCTAGATAGAAAATGAACAACTGTATTCTCCTTTCTGGACCTATCCAAAATAATAATATTGAATTTTTGTAATAACAATAACCATCTTGCAACTCTGCCATTAGTAATTAATTTATTCATTAAATATCTAATTGCAGAGTGGTATGTGTGAAAAAAGGTTTCATAACCAGTGATATAATGTCGAAACTTATTAATGGCATGTACAATAGCTAAAAAATCCTTTTCTGTTACAATATAATTCAAATATGGTGGAGTCAAATTTTTACTCGTCTAATAAATCGCATAAGGAGTCAAATATTTTCATCCCAATACAACTCCTAAAATTGTATCTGAAGCATCGGTTGAAATATGAAAATGAAGACTCGAATTTGGTTCTCTTAAGATGGTGCTTCAAAAACATTTTCTTTCAATGTTTCAAAAGCGTTATGGCAATCAAAATTCCAAATGAATTCACAGTGTTTTGTAAGTAATTTGAAAAGTGGAGAGACTATCTTTGTGAAGTTTTTTATGAATCTTCTGTAATAACTAGTAAAATCAAGAAAACTTCTAACATCGGAACCAATAATTTGGAAATAACTTCTACTTTATATGCATCCACTTTAATTCCATTTCTTGAAATGTGGTGGCCTAAAACAATTCCCTCGGTGAACATCATAAAACATTTTTCATGGCTTAATGAGAGATTTGTTTCTTTACATCTAATGAGTTTTTTTCTAAATTTTTAAGAGCTTCCTCAAAATAATTACCATAGACGTAAAATTATCCATGTAAACTTCCACACAATCATGAATTAGATCAGAAAAAATTCCTAGAACTTCCCTTTGGAATGTTGTAGGTGCATTATATAATCCAAAAAGAAGTACCCAGTAAGCATAATTCCCCCATGGACAGGTAAAAGTTGTTTTTTCATGATCTTCCAGAGCTACATGGATTTGGTTATATCCACTAAAACCATCCAAGAGTGAAAAATACCTTTTCCTTGCCAATGTATCAAGGAATTGATATATAAATGGAAGCAAAAAATGATCTTTTGAGGTAGCTTTATTCAATTCCCTATAATCGATGCATACTCTCCATTTTCCATTTTTATTTGGAACAATCACTAATGGTGAGACCCACTGACTATCTGATATTGGGTAAATGAAATTCATATTCAATAGTTTTTGTAACTCCTCTTTAACAATTTCCCTTAGATTTGGATTCATCCTCCTTTGGGGTTGTTAAATTGGTCTGAAATTTTCTTCAATATAGATATGATGCATACAAGTATTAGGATCAATGATCTAAACTTAAACAAGAAAAAAACAAATCATAGAAACAACCACAAATACAGAGATGTGGAAAAAATAAAACTTCATTTCATTAATATCAAATACTGAAATATGCTTACAAACATAAATGGAAATAAAATAGCTCAAGCGATGGTAACTTATCTTTGAGAAGATATGTGTTGGCTACATGCCTCTTAAATGTGTTACAATAAGTCGCAATGGACTATTTATTATTGAACAACAAGGGAAAACCCTAAACCACAAAAACCCTAACCCTAAGAGATGGAACACCAAGAGTTTGTGGGCCTCGTTGGGGTTAGTTGAGCAACCAACTTCCTGGGGTTGTAAATTGGCCATATTATCTCTGTTTGTCGCGTACGACACCTTGTTGGAAATATATCTCTGATTACTATAGGATTTGTGGCAAGCCCCTAACTATGGCAACTGGTCTGTTTCAAATCTAAAAAAAATCCGTTTAGGGGGTCAAAACAGCTCCAAAAGTTGAGGACCCGAAAAACTGCTAAAAATAGTAAATGTTGCAATAAACAAGGAAACAAATGAAACTGACTGAAGGTCTAGGTGGAATAAGCAGGTGGCCACTAATATCCACCTGGATCAATCCTCTCTCCTTAGGAAGAAATGGTCCCCATTGCGTGCATAGACTCCATGACATGAGGAAATTTCTGTTGAACATGGTCCCTGGTGAACCACTTGCCCCAGTGAAGGAGTTGGCCTGCTTTGACAACTCGATATAGCTGGATCTTCAATTGGTGAGTGTTCTTGATCTGTGTATCCATGATTTGATCAGTTGTGGCATGTTCCATGCAGTGTGGGTTTAGCTCTATTGGTGTGAGTTGTTCTGTAATGTCAGATGTGTCCAACAATGGTAGAAAATATGGCTGAAGGAGGTCTACATTGAACACTAGGTGCAGGCCAAGGAATGGTGGAATGCTGAGCTCGAAGACATTCTCGCCTATAGACTTGGTGATGGTGTATGGTCCATACCAGAGTGGGTAGAGCTTGAGGTGGGGTCCAGCGAGGCGTCCTTCTGCAAATGTAGCCAAACTTTGTCATCAACTAGAACTTGTGCGGAATCCGATTCTGATCGTGGCGCTGCTTGTACTTAGCATAGACTCTGTTAAATATATCATGGACCTGCTGGCAGATGTGTTGAACACACTCAATGAAGTTGTTAACCTTGTCGGCTTCAGACTAGACGTGAGCCAATTCTACTGAGTAACTGCAAATGGTATGGGCACATCAATGGGACATAATGGTTGAAATCTCAACCCTACCTAAAAGGGGATGTGGCTGTTGGGTTGTGTTATATGCTTTCCATGACTAGCCCACGTAGTTAACTAGGGGGTTAGAAGGGGGGCGGAGCCCCCGCTTCGTTGTGTTGATTGCGTAGCAGGGGCAGTCACAGGGTGTTTGAGGGGTGCAGGTAACCCCATTCTATGGGGCCCAGGCAGACCTACCTATGGTTTTGTGCATGATTTTGGACCCTATGTTAAGTTGGGCGGACCTACCTATGGTTTTGTGCATGAATTTTTGCACATGGTTTTGGATGCGATGGTTTTTGGTCCATGGTATTGGATGCTTCGGCATGTATAAATATGTATTGTAACATTGAAAGGAACATAACGAAAAATCAAGCTAGTAGTTCCGGTTTTGGGATCCAGGGGAAAGTCTTTGTGTTTTACATGTTATGTTCTCGCATTGTTTATTTTCTGTGTTCTAGAATCGTATGTAGGTAATTTCTATACGGGGTTAAAACCTACAGTGGACTGTTGAGCTGTGGAGAGTTATGTTGTAGATGTGATGGGCATAGGGGGGCTTTCATCCCATATGCATGGATTCTTCCAATTGTACATGCATATAATTTGTACGATTCTCCTGTTGACGACCTCTGTTTTGCCATCAGTTTGGGGATGGAAAGTCGTGGACTTAGTAAGTTTGGTATCCAACATCGACCAAAAACTTGACCAAAATTCACTTAGGAATATGTTGTCCCGATTTGAGACATTGCATTGTGGGATTGAAAAGTGTACCCATGCCCACTCAAAGAGGAGCTTAGCAGTGGCCTTTGCTGTGATACTCTTCTTGCAGGCTGAATCTATTGACGACCATGAAAACACAGTGGTTTCTGCACGTAGAAGGAGGAAGACCCAACATGTAATCCATGGAGATTGATTTCCCAAGGTTGACTAGGAGTAGGAAGAGGAGTATATAGGCCTTGCTTCTTTATGGTCGGTTTGGAAATGGCATAGGCAGTGCAGGATTTAATGTACCTCCCAATATCTTGACGAAGTTTCGACCAATAAAAATACTTCTGGAGTATTGCCACTGTTTTCTCTACTCTAAAATGTCCAGCGACTCGACTGTAGTGCACCTCCCAAATCATCTGGGCACGCTCACTTGAAGGAACACAAATGTGTCCTAGGTGGCATAAAAATGCATCCTAGAGGTGAAAATTTGCAACTTTCTTACCTTCCAGGAGTGTCTGGTACGTGTCGAAATTAATAACTCTCTTGTAAAGATGCTACCACCTCGAAGTGTCGTATCCACAGGGTCTAGCACAGTGACCAGCACCATTACTGGTGGTCGACTGAGGTAGTCTACAACATTATTGGTGCTTCCCTTCTTGTACTTAATGTTAAAATGGAATTGTGGCAAGTATGTGGACCATTTCTGGTGGCGATCATTCTACAACTTCCCTTGTGTTTGTTGTTGATTTGGTGTAGCATCAGATGTGATCTAGCCATGAAAATTGGTGGAGAGGCTAAAGAAAATGAGATCTCCAAGACCCAGAAATGGTTTGGGCATAATCTAACCAGTTTGGGATATATTAAAATAATTGATATTTTTAATCGAGTTCCTAAGTCTAAACTTAGGAAAAATAAAATATTAATGTGAATTAATATAAAATTGGGTTAGAATGGTCCAAAAGTCATGGATCAAGCCAAATCTAATTTTAGCGATTGATTAGATATTTAATCTCGGTTGTTGATGGACCAACGAGAAAAGTATAAGCGGAGGCTTGAGGGTCAGTTGGAGAACACACCGAGAGAGATCAAGAACTCGATTTTCTGGGGCAGGGTTTGCTGAGGAAATTGAGTGAGTGACCTGAGTTGCAACTGAGGGGAAGTGAATACATAGTAGAGAGGTAGAGTTAGTACTGGGAGGTTGACGCAGAGCCAACTAGATGCCACACAGAAGTAGCCAGGAACTGCGCAGAGCTAGAGAGGGCCAACGTGTGAGATGCAGAGGCTCCAGAGGCTAACGCAGAGCCCCGAGAGGCTGACGCTGGGTGAGAGAGGCTGACACTGGGTTGATGATGGGCCAGAGAGGCTGACTCAGGCCCTAGAGGCAACGCTGAGAGATTTTCGTGGGACAGATTGGAGCTGGAGAGCTAGATAGGGTGATGGAGTCCCCATGAGGGCGTCGTAGAGCAACATAAGCTATATTGTTGTTGTGGGATCATTTATGCGGTGATTTAGCCGAAATATCTGTCTCTGACTGAAAGGTACTACTACCGAGGGAATTATTTTTTAGTGAGCCATTTATGGCACCCAGGTTGTATACTGAAAACTGCATAATAATAAAACCCTCTGAATAACTGCGTAATAATAAAACCCTCTGAATAACTGCACTGGTTTTTCGTGCATTGGGTTTTTCCGGGGACATTAGTCCAAAAACAACGGTGTCACTTGTGTGCTTGTTACTTTAAGTTGATGATCTGTATTTGTTGATACTGTACTTGTATTTATTTTCAGTATTTACATGGTAAATAACTTGTTAAGTAAATGAACAAGTACGAAGAAATAAATAAGATAGTATAGGAAGAATTTCTAATAGATAGACTTAGAAATTCCAACATGGTATCAGAGCGTGGTTGCATATCACAGGATAACTGAAGGCATCAGCCGAGTAGAGCAATAGCAGTAGAAATAGCTGTCTCGAGTGAAAAAAGTTGTTCCTAGCAGTATGTAGCAAGGAACGGGTGACGTAGAGAACCTGCGTCATCAGTTCGAGCCAAGAGGAGGATCAATGCTAAGCTAAAGAGGAGTAGACCTGAACTATGCAGTGCTCGGTCATATTTCTCAGTTAGGAAGGATCGATGTTGTGGCTAGGAGGTGTAGCTTTTGCAGATGCCAGGATTGCGCAGAGCCTAGAGGCTCTAACCTTCAGATTTCTGGGGCATAGGAGGCTCTGGGTAAGTTGCAGAGCGAAGCTGGTGGGGTATTGTGGTCAGAATAGTACCTAACAGGGAAAGACCAAGGAGGAGGGAGTTGCCACCGAGGACCTCTGGCTAAGAAATCCAGATTAGTGGTGCAGCTGCACAAACGATTGGAGTGGGGCATCTTGACATTGGCAAAGGGATTTCTAGAAGGGAAATCGAGGCTGAGAGGGAGTCAAACCGAGAACTTCTAGACGAGAAGTTGAGAGACTCAGAAGGAGTCGATTAGAGGACTTCTAGGAGGGAAGTAGAGAGACTTGAAAGAGTTGAAAGAAGAGCAGTGAAATGGCAGTGAATGGGTTAAGAGATTAGGACAAAATGGATTGAGCTTCGAACTTCGTAGTTTAGAAGACCAGGATCTTGTCCATTCTAGACAGGTATCACATCAAACACTTCGCCTTGAAAACGATAGAGATCCCAGTTGACCTGGCTAAAAATAAGAAGTACGAGGAGGCAATGGCCAGGGCTAAGTGCATCATTCTTGACAGGGTCAAGGATCATGTGGTACCACATATTCCATCTGTATGAACTGCAGGAGTCGGTGGTTTGTATGGATGACCATTTCCTTCCCCATAATGTAGTTCTTCCATTAATGACAAGCCTGCATAATGGAATGCATTTATTTGTTATAGGTGGGATACTTCCAAACTATGTCTGAAAGTGTCTCACTATGGTAAACCACTGGATGCCCCTGCTAAGTAGGAACCGCACCAATAACATAGTTAGAGGCATCTGTCTCAATCTCAAATGGTTGTTGTAGGTATGGTAATGTGAGCATTGGTGCAGAGTAGAGGCATTGCTTCAACTTAGAAAACACCTTTTATTGGGTTTAAGACCAAAATAGCATTTCTTTCCCTCTGCCATAGGTGACTTGACTTAAAGGCCAAGTGATATGAGAGAACCCCAACACGAACCTGCGGTAGAAATTGGCAAGGCCCAGAAAGCTGCAAAGCTCTGTTAGAGTGGTTGGGGCTGGCTAATCCCAAATGACTTGTATCTTGGTTGGGTTCACATGCACACCCTACTAATCAATGATGTACCCTAGATATTGAACTTGGGTCATGCCAAAAGTGCATTTCTCCAGATTAGCACACAACTTGTGTTGTTGTAGGATTTGGAGGACCTGTCGAATATGGTAGAGGTGCTCTTCCCAACTCTGGTTGAAGATCAAGATGTCACCTAAATACACCACCATGAATGCATTGGTGAAGGGTCACAATATGTCATCCATCAACCTCATGAAGGTTGCGGCGACATTCGTCAACCCGAAAGGCATAACCAACCATTCGAAGAGGCCCTACTTGGATTTGAAGGTGGTTTTCCACACATTGGAGGGTTCGATAGGAACTTGCTGATAACCAAACTTTGAGTCAATATTGCTGAAATATTTGGCCCCCTTGAGTTGGTCCCGAAGGTGAATCAATTCGTGGGATTGGGTACCTATTCCAGACATTGATCTTGTTCAGCACCCGATAGTCAATAATAAAAAGTATGTTGTTGGATGCAAAGAATTGTTTGTTAGGGCCTCCTCGGGTGCTCAAACATTTTCAAGAAATTAACCTCGGGCTCTCCATCAATAACCCACAAAAACCCATGAAGGAATTGGCCAAATATTGACCTTGCAATTTCGGCCCAATTTTCCCCTAGCTCCTCTAGTTGTTGGCTGAGTTGGGATCCTTGTTTGACCCCTGAAATCTGCCCAAAAAATTCTACCAAATTAATCTTGGCCTCTCCTTAATAAACCCGGAAAGGGTTTGTCCTAGTTTTGAAGCTCCAAAATTGAACCTGAAATGCTTGGCCCTCCTCCACAAGCAGAAGATGTAACCTGTAGCAAATGGTGTGTTCGCTGCTCCACCAAAATGCTGGAAAAGCCCCTAACTCCTTTCAATCCACAACCTCCAAGGCGCCTCCTCCAAGAGCTGTATAGTCCCTGTATTGTTGCTACCAATTCTCTCCACAAACTCGCACTCCCTGCTACTGGTAAAAGTTGGTATAGGTAGGACTCCCTCCTTGGGCTGACAATTGAAGTCCACCGAAGCAAGGGTTGAGATCTCCGCTCGGAGACACTCATGTGCTAAACAACAATACAGACTTGGTTTCAGATCAAGCGTGCTATGTCAAAGACACAATTTTTGAATAGATGAATGAATGACCAAAATGAGTGTCTCTTGGTCTATTTATCAAAGAGCTTCCAAGATGCCCACGTGGTCCCAACTCGACTTTCCCCACCAACTTCACTCCAATGGGAGTATCTTCCACATGTGGGTTGTAATTCTCCATGGGGTGGCCTCGACACTCCATTAGAGCCACAATATTTCCCTTCCTTCCTAATGTTTGGGCCCCCACTTAATCCCAAAATTCATGTGGGACCTCTGAACCCACATATCCTAAGTTCAAACATGAAATAAGAAAAAATTAGGCAAGATTGATATTTCCCTTAGAAATATTGCTAAATGGGAATATCACAGTCCTCTCCGTCGAAATGTTGCTTGTCCTGAAGAAATTGTCGAACAATGCTCTCTCTATTTGTTGCTCCCCATTGTCACTGCAAAAATGTGCCAGGGTCCTAGATGTGCCACTGATTCGTTCCTGACCACTGCACTATCCTGATATGAAAGAATCCCTCAATACCAGGG
Organism: Pinus taeda; assembly: GCA_000404065.3. Taxonomy (NCBI): domain Eukaryota; kingdom Viridiplantae; phylum Streptophyta; class Pinopsida; order Pinales; family Pinaceae; genus Pinus; species Pinus taeda. Next base: position 40,921 of record APFE030362221.1, on the reverse strand, counting down.
TCCCAAGACATCTTGTCTCACCTAAAGCTCCCCTCACTCCACTCACTATCCTACACGATATAAGTGTCAAGAGTCCCCTGTGTACCATCAATGAGTAAGGGACCATGATATTGTGGCAATATGGACAACTCCTCATGAAGTTGTCCCACTACGTAGGTGTTATTTTGGGGTAGCATCGGATGTGCTCAATCCACAAAAAATGGTGGAGAGGCTAAGGCACATGAGATCTCCAATACCCAGAAAGGGTTTGGGCAGAGTCTAAACAGTTTGGGAGATATTGAAATAATTAGTAATTGTGTTAGAATGGTCCAAAAGTCCATGGATCAAGCTAGATCTAATCTTAGTCGTTGATTAGGCACTTAATCTCGGCTGTTGACTTGTCAATGAGAAAAGTATAAGAGGGGGCTTGAGGGTCACTTGGAGAACACACTAAGAGATCAAGATTTTGATTTTCTGGGGCTGGGTTTACTGAGAAAGTTGAGAGAGTGATCAGAGTTGCAGCTAAGGGGCAGTGAATATAGAAGCAGAGGCAGAGATAGCACTGGGAGGATCAACGCAGTAGCTAGAGAGAGGGATGCAGAAGCAGCCAAGGGTTCACAAAGAGCCAGCCAGGGCTCACGCAGAGTCAGCCTGGAGCTGCACAGTGCCTCAGAGGGCCAGCGTGGGTGATGCAGAGGGCCAGAGGGTTGACGTAGTGCCTCTATAGGCTAACGCAGGCCAAGCCAAAGTGATGCTTGGCCAGAGAGAGGCTGACGCAGTCCCTAGAGGCTGATGTTGGGGTTTCATGGGGCAGATTGGAGTTGTGGAGCTGTTGGAGTGTTTATCTTGGTTTCAGCCGGAATATCTACTTCTGAGTAGAGAGGTACTACTACCGAGATTTTTCTCTATTGGATGAGCTAGATTTGGCACCTAGGTTGTATTTTGAAACTAATTAATAAATCAAAGCCTCAGATAGTTTTGCCGGTTTTCCCACATTGGGTTTTCTGGGGACATTAGTCCAAAAACAACGGTGTCACTTGTATGTTTGTTTCTATTTTCTTTAGTTGATGATCTGTAATGTGTTGAGCATGTATTTGTATTTATTTCTAGTATTTACATGGTAAATAACTTGTTAATTAACAGAACAAGTACGTAGGAATAAATCAATAAAGTGCATGAAGGGTTTCTAACGTGTCAAACTTATAAATTCCAACAGTAGGCCATCCAATGCACTTCAAGAGTATACTCCCGAAGATACAAACTAATCCCTGTAGAGATAACATCTCGCACATGTGTGCTTCTCCTGGTATCATCCTGTTGGCCCACCTACCATGCTAATGAAGTCCCCCATGCCATCAGTGAGTCACCAAAGCTGAGTGGAAGATATGAATGATCTTCCCTTGTAGAAATCAACTCATCCCCAAGGGTAGTTGTATTTCCAAGTCCTATGATGTTCGAATCCCATGCTAGTCTAGAAAGGGTGCCACTATGTTGTCGTTGCACAACTTTGATCATGACAGTTTGCCCCTCATGCTCAAGTTGTATACACCTCTCCTAGGATCTGATGGAAAAACATCTATGGACTCCCAATGCATCTAGACCAAGCACCTCCATGATGTCACCTCCTACCCATCCAACACTCACCCCGATCTGTAGTGACAACAAGGAAAACCAACCTTGCCACGCGATCAAGGCCTCAATGCTCCCCCACATGTCAAACCAAGGGTGAGTTGGGACATCCCCCATCTTGATCCCACTCACCACAAAGCAGAGTGTCCAATGATCAATCAACCAACCAAACCCCTGAATCCCACATCGAGAATGACTGTGGGCATAGTCCTGACGGATGAAGGAACCAACCTGCACCACGTCTCAGATCCCTGCGTGCAATCAATATATGAACTCCATACATCACAAACCAATCTAGTGCGTGCTACAAAACCATGTGTCGGCCATGCCACACAGTGGGATCTGTCGTTCTACCTCCTAAAAGTGCTCCCCAATGCTACCTGGAGTCTAAACATATGCCTGTAAAAAAGGTCCACCAACTACTGTAGATGCTCCAAAGAAACCTTGGGATGTCTCACCAAAAGGGGATCATGTATCACCCTGAGTGTGGGCTCAAGGGTGGTGAAAGTACTACCTCTATAGGAGAACGGACTACCCCCAAGCCTGCATCCACCAACTCACGTACTCACCATATGCCACAACTGGAAGGCCTCTCTCCTAATGCACTATGTCATGTCCAACTATCTCAGATGAACCTCATGGTTCCTGTTGCTCGTGATGAGAGCATCAAGAGATGATATCCAAGTCCCCTGTGTTAGTGTGCAATGCTAGAGAGTAATAAATGGAAGCTCACGGTCGGCCTTGTGATCAACTCGCTCTCCAAATCTGAGTGTGCCAAACCCACTGCTATGCCTGATGCCCTTGTTAGGATATTTCTTTGGTAGAACACTCTAACAACCTATTGTGCATCATCTTGCTCGGTTGCACACAAGTACGTACCCCTACACTCCTTTGCATAGCATCGAATTTCGTGGCACAACTCCATGAACCCCTGGTTACCAACACTCAATGCCATGTACCATAGGGAATCCCATATGTGCCCATGCAACCACCACGCTGCTAGTACACCTACCACGAAGTGATCTACACATCCTCATCTGCCCTAGTAATCCTGAGCGGCCTAACTCCACACCTGCTAGAGGGGATATCTCTACTGTGTCAATCCTCGGTGACTCTTGTTCCCAATACCCCAATGGGAGAACGTGGTCTCCATACAATGCCTGATTTGATGGCTTACCCATGCCACCTCCTCCCACCAGCTCCTGCCAGAGAATGCTAATCATCTTGCGACCCCATGCGAAACTAACATGCTAATACAATCCATGGAGCCTGCTCACGAGCCACATGTCCGCTAATGCAGACTGGGATTCCCCTAGGGAATGTATGTGCTTAGTAACTGGGTCAACTACTGCTGATTTGGGGTAGCATCGGATGTGCTCTAGCCACGAAATTTGGTGGAGAGGTTGGGGCACATGAGTTCTCCAATACCCAGAAAGGGTTTGGGAATATTCTAAACATATTAGGAGATATTAAGATAATTAATATTTTTAATGGAGTCCCTAAGTCTAAACTTAGGGAAAATAAAATATTAATGTGTATTAATATGAATCTGTGCTAGAATGGTCCAAAAGACATGGATCAATCCAAATCTAATCTTAGCCATTGATTATGGACTTAATATTTTCCGTTGAGATGTCAACAGGAAAAGTATAAGAGGAGGCTTGAGGGTCACTTGGAGAATACACCAGAGTGATCAGTCATTCTATTCTCTAGAGCGGGGTTTCCTAAGAGAGATAGAATCAGTGATCGAGAGAGAAGTTGACGGGCATTGAGTATAGAGAGATAGAGAGGCAGAGATAGTGTCGAGATAGTAGCGTAGCAGCCAAAGAGAGAGATGCAAGAGTAGCTAGTTCTCACGCAGAGCCATGCAGAGGTAGCTAAGTGTTGCGTAGAGCACCAGAGGGCCAGCGTAGTTGACACAGGGCCTCCTAGGGCTGACGCGGGCCAAGATAGGCTGACACAGTGCTAGCGCTAGGCTAGGAGAGGTTGATGTAGTCTAGATTGGGTAGACGCTAGGGTTTCTGGGGCATATTGGTGCTGAGTAGCTGCCGGAAGGATTATCCGGGGTTTCAGCCAGTAGATTTTTCAAAAACCAAGAGGTATTACTGCTAAGGAAATTCTTTGTTGGGTAGGCCAGTTTCGACACCTAGATTGTACTCTGATATTGCTTAATAAAAAAATGCTCAAATAGCTACACCAGTTTTCTCTCATTGGGTTTTTCCGAGGACATTAGTCCAAAAATAATGGTGTCATATGGTGTGATTGTTTCTGTTTCCTTTAGTTGTTGATTTGTAATATGTTAAGCATGCACTGGTGTTTATTTTCAGTATTTACATTGTAAATAAATTGTTAAGTAAATTAACAAGTAGGTAGGAATAAATCAGATAAAGTGTATGGAGGTTTCTAACTAAGTAAACTTAGAAACTTCAACATGGTATTAGAGCGTGATTGCAGATCATAGGAGGACTAAGAGACATTAGCCGAGTAGAGCAATAGCAACAAAAAAATAGATGTCCTAAGGTGACAGAAGTTGTTTCTAGAAGCGCAAATGCCAAGAAGTGTGACACAGATCCAGCAAGAGCCACATAGAGGAAGCCGAGAGCTGCGTAGAGCCTCAGAGAGGCCAGCGTTGCTAACGCAGAGGGCTAGAGGGCTCATGCAGACCCATCCAGGTTGAGGCAAGGCCAGCGTGAGGTAGAGAGGCACTGATGCAGCTCACAAAGAGGCAGTCGTTGGGGTCTAAAAGGCTGCAGGAATATTGTAGAGTGAAGTTGGTGAAGTACTGTAGTTAAAACATTACATGACAGAGAAGGGCCAAAGGAGTTGTTACCAAGGGTTTCTAGCTAAGGAACCTAGATCAGCAGTGCAGTTGCATAAGACGATCACAGTAGGGGACATCTCGACAAGCGGCAAAAGGATTTCCAGGAAGGAAATCAGGACTCAGAGGGAGTGCAGAAGAGAACTTCCAGACGGGAAGTAAAGACTTAGAGGAGTTGAATAGAGAGCTTCCAAGAGGGAAGTAGAGGTGCATCATGGCACTACACGGGGTGTTGGCTCTCAGTTTTGGTCTATTTTTGCTTAAGGAAAATTACTTAAAACTTATATTTTCCATCCATTTTCCATCACATCCATCTCATTTTGATGTAGTTTATGCGTATTTAGATATTTAATTTTAATTTTGCAATTTCTAGAAGTTTTTTATGAAAATTGAGTTTCAAGTGCAATTTTGGACAGAATCAGAAATTCTCGTAATAGCTATATGGATGACATATTTGCAAGACACTTGGGCTCAAGATGGATGCATGAATGGAAAGCTTGGTAACTAATACTAAACTAATTCCATTTGATTCAGTCAAAACAAGCTTTATTAGGCCCGGTCAAGGCGGATCAAACATGACTAGTCACCCAGAAAATCCCTAGGAAATAGGGAAGTTTTGTGATTTCATGGGATTGACCATATTTCTTGGGATGGATTGAATGAATTCGATTTAGATAGATGGATATGAATAGATATGATTGCTAGGGATACTTTAGATTAGTTTGTTTCATAAACTTCTATTTAAGCCAAGAATTTGAAGGCTTATGGTATGTAATTTTTATATAACTTTATGCTGAGATATTTGAATATTGGAGATTAACTAGAAAAACTTGTTCTAATTTCATTTTTCTATTCATTAGTGTGGATGAGTGCTTCAAGTTTCAACATTTGATAGCAGCCTCAAGTGTGCAAAACTAGGGTGGAGGGCCCTAGCTAAGTACACTTCATTGTTAAACTAACTTAATTTTCATGAACTAGTTGCTTTAGATTTGTTTACTTGTTTTGTTTCAGATTTGCTTTTTTGAATTAATGTGTGATGATTGTTGAATGGATATTGGTTTAATTCTACTTTACATATGAAGGGACACATAGGAATTTAAGTTAAATTTCCCTTCTATTTGATCTTGAACTAAAATTGAATTTCATTCTCCTTTTCTTATTTGAAGTTATTTATGCATTCCTGGTTTGAAGCAATGGTGATTATGATAGAGTAGAATTGTGAAGAAGAACAATCTGGTCCTCCTTAGTTAGGAGCCTCTTCTTTTACATCCTCTGCATCATAAACCATTGTTAATTAGTGCTTTTAGATTTCTCTTCGTGAAAGTAGTATTGCTGGGAAGGACAACCTAGATCTCCTAAGTTAGGAGCCTCATCCCTCACATATTACATAAGTGAATTAGAAATTGTTAAAATAGGTTTATATTTGTAATATGTACTTCCTTAACTCTTCAAATTTTATCTTCTAAGATTGGCTACATCTAATATCCATATACTATGGACTTGCCTCCAAGTTTTACAAACCTGGATTGATAATTAAGTATTTGTGTTAATTTGTGTTAATAAATTATCCCAACACGAGGTGAGAGACTAGGATAAATTGGACAGAGCATCGAACTTCGCAGTCTGGAAGGCCATAATCTTATCAGTGCTTGACAGGAATCGTGTCAAGAACTTCACCTTGAAGGTAATAGTTGTCCTAGTCAACCCCAGTGATAATGACATGTACGAGGAGGCGATGGCAAGAGCCAAGTGCATTATCCTTGACGGGGTCAAGGATCATGTGGTACCACATATAGCCAAGAAGGAAATGACATTTGAGATGTGGGAGGCTCTCAAGAAGCTGTATCAACATACTTCTATATAGAGAAGAATGTTTCTCAAGAATTAGATGAGGTCATATTAGATGAAGAAGGGATAATCGGTTGACACCTTCCTCGGATGACTGAATGAGATTCAAGACTAGTTGACTGCTAGAGGAGCGATACCAGATCAGGAGTTGATGGTGAGGACGACCCTGAATGTTGTCTCAGAAGACTAGGAAGTGTTTGTCCAAAGTATACTAGGGGGAAGGACACTTCCACCATGGGACAAAATGTGGGCAGCTCTTCGCCAGGAAGAGATCAGATGGCGGTTGAAGACATGTAGTAGCAACAAGGGGATCAAAGTCAAGCAGGAGGAGGAAGATGTGGCCCTAGCATCTGAGGGGAAGCAGGAAAAGTGGAAGAATAAAAATCTCTCCAAGATCAAGTGGTTCCACTATGGGGAGCTGAGTCATTATGCGACCCAGTGTCCAAGGAAGAAGAGTAAGGGAGGGTCTTCCGAGACTAAGGCAGTGCCAACACGGACAAAGAAGGAAGTTTTGACAGACGATGACTGTGCCATGAGTGCACATGCACCACTTGAGAGGAAGTGGGGAGACATCGATCTGTAATCAGGCAGACTACAGGTGATGAGGGGCATGATCCTTGAGGTACCTAGCCTCTTGGATTAGACCTTGCTACGGGAGCGCCGACGAGGAGTAGCAGGACTGGCTGAGGGGGTAGAGATGGATGGAGATGGAGCGACAAAGAGAGCTACAGTGCAGGAGTCATGAGAAAACGTAGAGGTAGAAAACTGTAGCAATCCGAGAGGCACAAGATTTTTTCACCAGTGCAGGAAGGCACAAAGAAATGTGCAACGGTGCGAGATGCAGGGAGTTGTTGCAGCAACACAAAGGTCAGAGAGAGAGCACTTGTCAGCGACAGGGGGAGCTTCAACATCAGTGGGTGTTTCTAGCCCAACAGGGAGGTCAGGTGGGAGATCAGTTACTTACTTCTCAGTAACTGAGTTGCAATGCAACAGTGGGCAGCATGATGCAACACGAGGAGAGGAGGTGCAGTGCAGATGCAAGGCTCGGAGAAAGGACCAACAACAACATGGATTCATAGGGAGTTGTCGTACAGATGCAGTAGTGGAAGTGGCAGAACCATGGGAAAAAGTACATGATGCAATAGTGCAGCAAATGTTGGGCAGGAAGGCCTAGCATCAGCACAGGTATCGATGCTGGATGATCAGAGTAATACTCAGTGAGGAGTATTGCTAGAGCACAATCCTCGCTAAGAGGGAGTGCTGATTTGGGTAGCATTGGATGTTCGCTAGCCACGAAATTTGGTGGATAGGTTGGGGCACATGAGATATCCAATACCCAGAAAGGGTTTGGGCAGATTCTAAATAGATCAAGAGATATTAAAGTAATTAATATTTTTAATGGAGTCCTTAAGTCTAAACATAGGGAAAATAAAATATTAATGTGTATTAATATGAATCTATGTTAGAATGGTCCAAAAGACATGGATCAAGCCAGATATAATCTTAGCCATTGATTAGGGAATTAATCTTGACCGTTGAGATGTCAATAGGAAAAGTATAAGAGGAGGCTTGAGGGTCACTTGGAGAATACACCAGAGTGATTAGTCATTCTATTCTCTAGAGCGAGGTTTGCTAAGAGAGATAGAATCAGTGATCGGGAGAGTAGCTAAGGGGCATTGAGTACAGAGAGACATAGAGGCATAGATAGTGTTGGGATAACAATAGAACAACCATAGAGAGAGACACAGGAGCAACCAGTGCTCACGCAGAGGCAGCTAAGTGTTGCGCATAGCACCAGAGGGGCCAGCGTAGCTGACGCAGAGGCTCAGAGAGCTGACGCAGGGCCTCCTGGTGTTGACGTAGGCCAGGATAGGCTGACACAATGCCAGTGCTGGGCTAGGAGAGGCTGACGCAGTCCAGATTGGGAAAACACTGGGTTTTCTAGGGCAAATTGGTGCTGAGTAGTTGCCGAAAGGATTATTCGGGGTTTTAGCCAGTAGATTTGTTAGAAACCGAGAGGTATTACTGCTAAGGAAATTGTCTGTTGGGTAGGCTAGTTTCGACTCCCAGATTGTACTCTGATATTGCTTACTAAGAAAACCCTGAGATAGTTGCATCGGTTTTCCCGTATTTGGTTTTTTTGGGGACATTAGTCCAAAAATAATGGTGTCATATGGTGTGATTGTTTTTGTTTCCTTTAGTTGTTGATCTGTAATATGTTGAGCATGCACTAGTGTTTATTTTCAATTTTTACATTGTAAATAACTTGTTAAGTAAAATAACAAGTAGGTAGGAATAAATCAGATAAAGTGCATGGAGGGTTTCTAATTAAGTAAACTTAGAAACTTCAACAACTACCTCATCGATGTCATATCCATCCCGCATGTTTTATATCGGATAGGGAGCTCCACCTGGATCCCAATGCCAACCCGAGCCTCTAGTGCCCTTGGTGTCTAAGAGCTCCCACTGAGCTTTACTCCAGACTATGACCATCTCCATGAGTCTGATCCACTCTACCGGGTACAAACTCAGAATCTCTCACCATCCAACCCCAAGAGAGGAATTAAATGCACGAAATCTCGCACATAGAACAACCCCGACATGCGGATGTTTCACCTTGTGCAACTCCTATCGTCTCATCTCGCTATCTAGGTCAACACATGAGATCTGACTAGGTAGCTCCGTCTCCCTCTCTCAAATGGAAAAAGGTGACCTAATAGTGTTGCTAACCTGGTCATTCCCTTTGGTATGTTTAGACAACTCTGCCTCTCTTAATTCAATGCATAGGGGTGGGTTGATAACGTTATAGATCCTGTCAGTGTACCTCTAAAGAAAACCGTGTTGGAATCTCAATGTGTGGTCTCTATGCTGACCCTCATCAATGGTTAGCCCAAAGGATGGTTGCAAATCCTTTTCCATCATGGGCTCGTCATGAGCCTCCAACTGCTCCTCCATAGACAATCCAGAGTGAAAGACATGCTCATCAGTCAACTATAGGTGGTTGTCGTTCTTAAGCTCTGTCATAGATCAGGATGCCTCATCAATGGATACTTAATCAATGGATGTGTGCTTAGTTGCCTCCTCCAACATGTCTACTTGGAATACCAAAGGAAACGCGAACAAGGGTGACTTCTGCGTCGCACTAGGTGTATCCTTGTGCTCCTCCTGCATGCCATTAGCCTCATTCTCAACCGGCTGGAACGTATCTAAATGAACTCCCTCCTCCAGGGGTACGTTCTCTCTCACCTAGTCACTACCTTCGCCTCCCATCTTCATCTCTGCAGTATTGCTACTAGCATTTCGTTCAACAATCATGCTCCTCTTATTTCCTTTATTTGCGGGTCGAAAACTACTATTTCTTCTTGCTTCCTTTGCTAAAAACCACTCTTCAAGAAGCTCTGGCAGTCTCTCGATGCTCCTAGTAACATTTTCAAATTTCTCCTGCTGAGACACTTTTGGGCATAAGTTCAATCTAGAGAATAATGTGGGACTAGTGTATTAGCCTTTGGAATTCTAGTCCACAATAGCACTTGAGAATTTGTGTAATTCAGACCCATAGCTAGCAAAAATCATGTTATGATAACATTGTAATATTCTTAATGGAAATATACAATGTTAAACAAAGAAAACATAGCAAAAACACACAAAAGATTACAACACATTTAACAACCAGAAATATCCAAGAACTGTGTTGATCTGAGCCATGTTATTAATCAATAAGAGGGTACAATGTAGTGTTTGAAAGAGTGCACCTGGGCTTTCTCAAGGCAAGCTAGCTAATACCAAATGAACAATAAGAAATCCCTCTCAAATCTATTGTTGTCATCTCCTGGCTCTGCATGGAAACTAACCAGAAAGTATGTTGTTGGTTGCAAAGAACTATTGCTAGGGCCTCCTTAGGTGCTCAGAAAATTCCGAGAAATTAACCTCGGGCTCTCCACCAATAACCCACAAAGGAATTGGGCAAATGTTGACCTTGGAATTTCGACCCAATTTTCCCCTAACTCCTCTAGTTGTCGGCTGAGTTGGAACTCCTGTTTGACACCTCAAATATGCCCATAAAATTTTGCTAAATTAATCTTAGCCTCTCCTCAATAAACCAAGAAAAACCCAGAAAGGGTTTTTCCTGGTTTTGACGCTCCAAAATTGACCCCCAAATGCTTGGCCCTCTTCCACAAGCAGAAGATGTAACCTGTAGCAAATGCTGCATTTTCTACTCCTCCGAAATGTTGTAAAATCCTGCACAACACTTCCCTGGACTCCACCTCAAGTTTCAGCCCCTAACTCCTTTCAATCCACAACCTCCAAGTGTGCCCCTTCAAGAGTTGCTTAGTCCCTGTATTATTGCTGAAAATTCTCTCCACAAACTCACACTCCCTACTGCTGGTATGAACTGGTATAGGTAGGACTCCCTCCTTGGGTTGGCACTCAAAGTCCACCGAAGCAAGGGTTGAGATCTCCACTCAGAGACACTCTTGTGCTAAACAACTGTTAAATTTAGGTATGTTCTATGCTTAAAGCAAATTTACTTCAATTTTCCATATTAGCTCAATATCAATTCCAGATTAGCAATCACATTTAGCGTGATAGTAAAATGCAGATAGAACATAAACATAAATCGTAGAAAACAAGCCAAGACAAGAGGACACAAGATGTGGTGCCAGCTAGGGACAAACCCCAATGTGGGGAAACCCTTGATCAATTCTTCTTATGTTCTTCAACAGTTCAACAGAGAGAGAGATATTACATATACATCAGAAGTCAACATTTTGAATTGACAAAATAAGAGCAAAGATCTTCTCTAACAATATGACACATGAGGTAGTAGATCTAAACTCAGGTGATTCCATCACCATGCTGTACCTATCACTGTGTTGCACCATGTTGCACCCATCATCACTTTGTTGCACCATGCTGCATCCATCATCACTATCCATCATCACTGTGTTGCACCATGTTGCACCCATCATCACTGTCCATCATCACATTGGAAAAGCACCATACAGTCCTCTAATATTTTTAGATCTCAGTAGTATTACACACAACAACTTCATACATAATTCTAATCATATGGGTCCTTAAATATCTCACATAGTGACCCAATCAGACTTTATGCAGCAGCCCTATTGGATACTCCTGCCCAACATAACATACCCAAACAAATGGCCATGTTGTCACCTACAACAATGTGGCATAATCTCAATGGCTAGGTGATTGTATAAGGCTGCCTATGACCATCCTCCTGTAGCTATGGACAATCACCCTTAACTGCGGATGGTGTCACCTATAGATCTGCGGTTTAGGACAACAAATAGGAGCCACTTCTTAGGCCTCCTTTACTATGGTTAGGATAGAGACTAGAGGTCCCTTTAGCTGCGGTTAAGCCTTATTGACTACGTCCTAGGGCACATTTAAATGTTGTTGTTTGAAGCCTCCATTAGACGCATATAAAACACTTGTTGATAGTGTCCTAGTGCATGCTAAGTGTTGTGGTTAGGAGCCTCCTCTAGCTGTTGTGTGTTTCCTAATATAGCGTGAAAGGATCTCCCTTTACTGCAGATTAGATCTTCCTTTGAGGACTGCAGTTAGGGATTTTATGGATCTTCCTTTAACTGCGTATAGAGGCTCCCTTTGACAGTGAATGGAAGCCTCCATCATGACTGCATTAAGTGCCTCTTCTTGCTGCATACACAGCCCTAATAAGACAACGTCTTAAGGCATAATTTAGCAATGGTTAGGGCTTCTCCATACCAATGTTAAGGCTAACTTCATGGACTGTAATTTAGGGCATCGTAGGTCTCTTTAGAATACCCTTTCAACTCCACGTCTAGGGCTTCTCCTTGACTGTGATAAGGGCTCTCCTTGGCAACGTATAAGAAGTTGTGTCTCCTCTATGACAGCTTTAGGGTCTAAGGCATCCTCTAGGGCAGCGTAGAATTTTAGGATCTCCCCTCCCACCAAAACTGAAAGACAAGTGGAGAGGAAGAGATAACAAGAGGTGTGTGTCAAATGACTTGTAAGCCACCTCCTTTTATAGTAAAACGTTGAGGATAGATGGGGGCAATTTGGTTGCTGGCTGACCTTGACAAATTTTCACATAACACAAATACATTTATATCTCCATGAGTACATGTTGGAATCGGATGATATTTAGATCAATCCTACACCTCTCGACGAGAGGAATCCAAGAAAAATATCAGCTGCCATAAATAAGAAGACCCGCATGGAGTTTGGCCCTAATTGCGAATTTTAACAACAACACTGCAAACTTGGCTTCAACTCAAGCATGCTATGCCAAAGACATAATTTCTGAATAGATGAATGAATGACCAAAATGAGTGCCCCTTGCTCTATTTATCAAAGAGCCTCCAAGATACCCACATGAGAGTCACTCAAATTTCCCCACCAACTTCGCTCCAATGAGAGTGTCTTCCACATGTGGGCTGTAATTCTCCATGGGGTGGCCCCCGCGCTCCACTAGAGCCACAATATTTTCCTTCCTTCCTAATGTTTGGGCCCCCACTTAATCCCAAAATTCATTTGGGACCTCTGACCCCACATCCCAAAGTGAAACATGAAATATTGACAAATTTGGGCAAGATTGATATTTCCCTTAGCAATATTGCTAAGTGGGAATATCATAGCCTTCCTAGAATATTCAACCCTCTCAGTCATGCAATTTGGCCCTCACCCAAAACTCGTCATCCTTCGCAAGTGGGTATCTTCCAACAATCAAATTTACCTCCAAAAATATTGTAAGATGATTAGCAAAAATATGGCAAGTAGATAACCCAATTAGTGTGGCAAATACTTCCACTGAAATTAGGGGTCCAACTAGGGTAGAAATTAAATCTACCAAAAATGGGTGGAGAATTTCCATTGAAACCCTTTGGGTGAACTCATTTGAACTCTTCTTGTGCTGCAATTAGAAATGATTAGCTAGAATGATCCATAAATGAGCTCCTTTCCCCTTTTAATGATTTCTCTTTGAGCAACTCTTGGAATTTCTTTTTATATTATTTTATTAGTGGGGGCCACTTTCCACTACAAACTTTTGCTGCCTTTTAAATAAAATAATATTTTTTTGCTATTCTCCAATAAAATATTAGTTACCCCTTTTTAATCAATATTACCAAAATTGGGAAAAAATTCTTTAGTGATTCCCATGCTCACAAAATTTATAATATTATAGAGATGATGGTAAGTATGCAGCTAGAGGATTTGGTACTGTTAATTTTTAGAGGGCGTTAGTTGATCCTCTTCATCTCAGAGATTCTCTCTGTATTCCAGGATTGAGGAAAACATCTTGTTTCAGTAGCTACCCTTGAGGACAAGGGATATGATATCATCTTCAGTAGAGGTAAGGTGTATCTCTAGCACTTAGCTTCTAGATACAAGAAGCAAATAGGTGTGAGCGCGAAGTATCTCTACAAGTAGCAAGTAGTGACAGGTGTATCCTTGAGCAACACGACATGGAGAGATCACGATAGAGAACTGTTGTTTGAGCAAGAGCAGGATAAAGTTCTCAAGATGGAGCTTGAACCAGTATCTCAGTTTGAGTCTAAGCTAGTTGGCAATTGGGCTGACCAACATGATGATGAGGACCATAACCCAGGGTGAGTAGAGGCAACCACTTAGTCAGAGACTCCCAATATAGGGAGATTTCGACCCAGCTGGGCAGAATATTTTTTTAAGGGAGATCAGGAGAGAGTAGGATCTTCCAGTATCACCTTCAGCCAGAGGAAGCATCCACAAATGTACACAGGGTAAATGGAACTTATGGCTAAACTGATGGATTCACAAAACATACTAGGAAATAATATGTCTTCAGATCAGGTTCTGCAAAATAAATCAAGGAGGTATTCTAGTTCAGAGAGAGCAACTGCAACAATAGATAACATGGTAGTGTTGGAGACAGATCCAGGTAAACGAGGTTCTCGAAAAATCACCTTCCTCGCTAAGAGGGAATGTTGAAAATAGTAGCAAGAAAGGTCCTTATTTGACTTGTGCCTTAGTCAAAGAGACCAGAAGAAATTTTTCCTTAGAATTCATAAGTTCCTATAAGTTAGGAGCCAATTCCTATAAGTTAGGAGCCAATTCCTAAAAAATAGGATGAGTTCCTAAAATTTAGGGCAAATTCTTAAAAGTTGAGATGTACGCATGAAGCAGTTTGACTAATGCAGATGTGGAAGGCTCAGTTGTTGTCATCTATTGTAAGTTAATTTGGGAAAGGACGAGCTAAGAGAGCCTTAACTTCTAAATTAAGGTAGGATGAGTTACAACAACTTAATATCATATGTTAACTCTTCAACCAATAGTTTGGTTTCCTAAAAGAAATACTTGCCAAATTTAGCCTATTTCAAAAGCTTAAAAGGAGGATCATGGAACATTGTTATTCATTGTTTTGTGAGCATGAGTTGGTGAGACAAATAAATAGAGAGCATGGTTTGTGTGTGTGAGATTGTGAGAGGAAGAGTGTGTAAGAGGAGCTTGCACACAAATTGGTAGAGGTTATTTTTCCCTTGGGAATTGAACTAGCAATTAGGAGGTATTTCCTAGTTAATAGGAGCAACCTATGCACATAGATTGTGGAGGAATTCCCTAGGACATAGGGCTCCAGGAGTGAGCAAAGGATAAGGGAAGTATATCAGGGGTCTTGCAAGGAGTGTTTCAACTTAGTTCAAGCAAAGAAAACCATATTTGTTCCTATTGAAACAAAGTTGTATTGTAAGAGATTTGTTGCTCATTTTTTCTATCAATAAAATTCTCAATCAAGCAGAGGGTTTTCACAGTTGGGTTCCCTAGAAAAAATGTGTTTTTTATAGTGTGAATGTTATTTTTCTTCCTATTCTGCTGCCAAATTAGTAGTGAAATTTTGTGTCTTTATGAAAAGAAATTAGATTTCAGATTGTTCAAATAAGCGAACGCAGAATTCCATGGAATTTCTATAAAATAGCTCCAAAGAAGATCAAAATTTCAGATCCAAATATCGAAATGCATCCAAGATCATTCAAAAGCCAATCTAAGAAAAAGTGTGAATTTTCCAAGAAGGCCAAAATTCCCAATTGTGATGATGATCCAATACAAATGAAGTTATGTTATATTTATATGAGTCCTACTATGTCAAATTATTAGCCTAAGTCCCCAAACATTATAAAATTAGGCAAGATACGTCCCTTGGTAACAAGTTGACGAAGTAGCTTTTACAAAATATGAGTTAGCCATCCAAATGCTAGCTGAAATGATGATGTCATGTTGATGTATGGCCAATGGAAGGCCACGTTGAGTCCTCTTTGTGCCAAAATGTGTGAGAGGGATCCATAAATCTCAAAGTAGGGGATGGCCACCAACTCTCCATGGAAATCATCGTGTGGGACCCCAATTTGTGCTTGAGCCACAAAAACTAGTCTCATGGGTCTCTTGATGATAGAATAGCCTATCATGCTCCAATACTGAGGGCTCTTACGATGGTGCTTTCCCTCCGATGTCTGAAGGGGTGAGACAAACTTCCCGTGAGCCTTGGATTAGCTGCCACATCACATGGTGCATGCTAGGTTAGCCTCGGCACATTGGTCCAAGTGCATCATCTCATGAATAGTGTGGGGAAATGAGCAAACTATTGAGGGCGTTGAAGGTTCTCGTGGCATGAGATGATGCTCTGCACACGATGGGAGTCCCATGGCTCTCAATGCTTCCCCTAAGGGTATTAATATGATCCTCTCGTGGACATGGGCCCCAATTAAGTTTCCTAGCCTATGATGAAACCACCTACCAATTACATATAATTTCCAATACTGCATCCTCACCATCAAGTACAATAATTCATTACTGCATCTAAGTGAACCAAGCTTTTTAGTCAAGGGCACATTGAGACTTCATACTAGGGTTCCCTTCTAATTTTGGAGCTTTGATCTCATAATAGTGTTACCTCCCAAAGTAGGAGTGGATAATAAACAACCCTATTAGGTGTTCCCAACCCCTAAGGGGAAATATAGGTCCCTGGTACACTCTTGAATTGATGGGTGGCATATGAATGATGATGAAATGGATGGGGTCACAGGAGTCTCAAGGCCAAATGCCATGGGTGCAAGGATAAAAATGATGAGGGATGTCCACATATTGGGTGTATATATGTAGGAGGGAGCAATTGTGGATACATGAGTTACCCAAACCTTTGTTTTTCCACCCCTCTTTATTTTCCTTTTTCCTTTTCTTGATTTTTCCTTGTATTACTACTTGGGGCTTCAGGAAATTAGAGCATGTTGTGTATGATGTGAGGTAGTTATTACCCCCTTAAGGAGGGGCAATTAATCTCCCAACTAGGGCTGGGACATGCATGGGTTCCTTAATGGCGTGGGGGCAGTTATGGTCCCTAGGAACCAAGGTGATGGCCATAATGACAAGGGGTAGAGCTCATGTTTTGATTTTTCACACGTGCTATGATAAATGTCCCAACCATCTTTTGCATTTTATGTTATTCTTTTATTTTGTTTCTTGCTTGTGGCCATGATATGATTTTAACATTCTTTTAGTTGCATTAACCTCCGGGGAAAAATTTCTAGGCTTGACCCAAACATGTGGACTAGGGGAGGGGTGTGCCAGTGCCTTGTGGACCTAGTGTTCATGTGGACCTAGAGAAGGAAAATGATGAAATAGGGCTTGTAATGTGCAGAGTGGAATGAAAAGTTTGGAATAGGAAAATGGGACCATGCTACCAAAATCGAGGTTTCCCTAGTATTACCCTTCCTAAAACCACTTAGTGGCCCCAAGCTTAGCTACTTAGTGTTTTATCATTCCTTTCAACTAGTGCCTGGGTGTCTTAACCTATTAAGTAATTTATCAACCCCAAATAGTATCCCAATGTTTTGTCAACCCCAAGGCTAGCCACTACCCAAGTGATTTATCAACTCTCTGAGCAAGTAGTTAAATGGTTTATCAGCCTTGACTAGCACCTAAGGGTCTTAACTCCACAAAACTCTCTTTGACAAAGCAAATCAGAAGCACACACATAGGCCTCAACAACCACAAGGAATGCTATCCCAAAACAGAACACATGATATAACAAGTTATCTCCTTCTAGTAGATTCACATACGCTACTAGTTCACAGTTTACAGTCTCCTCTTTCTCTCAACGAGATCTATCTTGTTTGAATCAATACACAATCTTTCTACTTCTCTACTTTTGTGTCTCTACACACTCTTTGTCTCTTATCACGCTTCTCCTTCTTGTACCTTTCCATGCATGTTGACCATTCCCAGACTTCCACAAGGACCAAGACTGCATGCTCGTCCATCACTTAAGGATCCCATTCCCTAAACTCAATGCTTCACCAATAGTTTGATAAATCCATCAGGGAGATAGGTGGTTAATTAAATAAAGTGGCTTGGGTTTACAAGAAAATACTCCTCCTCAGTCCTCTAAATTCATGTCCACTTTCCTTAGCTAGTCAATGAGTTACATTTCCACATTATTTACATGAATTACAATTCGTAGCAATATTTGCAACATGGATTAGCAAAAAGGGTTGTCACAAACCCCAACCCCTTAGAGGAACACTTTCCTCAATTTTCTATGCCTAAAAACACAATTTAAAGGTAGAAACCACCTAACAGGGTACCCGGTTAACCCCATTTGGAGCTTGGAGACATTGCACATGCCAATGCCCACTATGGAAGGGCATTCCATTATGAAATGGCCAATTCTTGTCCATGGTTTGTAAGCTCTTTAACTCGATTTCCTTAAATGAATTGTTGTATTAGAAGGCTAGGGGATGCAATGGACCTTATGCAGGATTGCAGATGGTCTCCATTTTGGTTTTGGTGTCCCAATATGGAGCCCTAACCATCCAGAGGGCTACATTGGCACATGTAGGGTGTGTGTAGAGAGCCATGGGCCTCCATAGTAGTAGACAACACTCCATGGATCCCTATATATGTTCAAATATTGCTCAAGATTCACCTATTAGACGAGGAAGATGCACTTGGTTCACCATGCCCAACCGACCCCACAGTTGTACCATTCACGTGGCAGATGACCCAAGACTTGTATATTGATATGGCATCACTTACACCATCATTTGAGCCCTTACCAATGGTCTACAGGAATCTTCGATCTACTTGGAGACCCATGAGTTTACTTGTGTGCCCTCACACCCATTGCGAGCACCACAAGTTTATTATTTGGAGAACAAGGGGCCAACCCCTTTTCCACTACTTTTGGTAGTCCTATTTCTCATTATGGAACCTATGGACTTCATCAGGTCTCTTAGATGGCCCCAAAACATGTACTATTGATCATTCGACCTCTTGAGAGGCTTATTCTTTTGTTTATGAGCTAGTTTGGTGGGCTTGTCACCAAAAGTTAGTTATTTTGCACATTATTTTATTTTGGGGGCTAATGTAGGCCCAAGTAGCTAAATCAGACTCATTAGAAATGTATAAATAGAAGCAATGAGGATTCATTTTAGCATCATAACTTGGATTCAGAACTTGTGTCTCTTTAGATATTTTCACTATCCTTCTTGGAGGACAAATTTTTGGAGCACGGAATGAATTTTAATGTTTGGATATTTTTCATATGTCTTGGAGCTTCTTGATGGAAATTTTTTGGATGGTTGGATATATTATTATACATGTAAGTACATTTCAATGTTATTCTTTCTTTCTAATTTTATCACATACATTGTTGTTGGGATTTCACTATACTAGGGCTTATTTGTTGCATCTCTTATGCGAAGTTATGGAATTTTTGTTTCTAGATAGTGAATGCTTCATGTATGGGCCATGTATAATGAATGAATGTTCCTATGGATGTCATTACTGAAATTCATCTTGATAAACCATTTATCTTGCAAAAAGAAGTATAAAGTCCTTGAAATTTCTTTTGTTGTTGCCCTAGTGCTAAGCGAAGTTGTCTTTGAGGCCTTCTTGACCTAGAAAATTCAAAGGTCCATAGTCATAATTCTACTTGACTCCATTTCTCTCCAAATGATTAGGCACTGGTTTGCAAAAGGTGATCACCTTAAACCTATTTTCCTTCTCCCCTCCCCTCTTCTCTAGGTCTAATCCTGTAGGTCACCTAGGGCATCAATTATCTCACAATCTAGCCATCCAAATACTTTGATTTTTGGTACACAATTGCGATTGTGTGTCCTCAAGAAGCCCTCCAAATTTCACGAGATTCCGACGGTGGGATCTTGAGATATCACAAGACCTATCTTGAAGACCAATTCTGGCCCTTGGTTTCCCTTAGGATAAAAACCTCATTGGGATTATTGCATTGTATTTCATTGAAAATTCATTCATTGATCCATTTCCCCTCCCTAATTAGCTCAAGCATATCATTGGTTGCCAAAATCCTATCCCCTTGACCTAACCTCGGGTCAACTTGGTCCTGTGTAGTCCCATGCACTATTAAGGTTAATTCTTCAAAGATCACCTGGAACCCAAGTTCCACAAGAATTATAGAATTTAGGAAGCTCCTTTACAACTCACATTCCCTAAGCCAAGCCCTCAAATCCATATTCCCCTATCCTAGAGAACCTTCCACCTTGCTTAAGAAGAAAGCAAGTCCCACTCTTGAGTCTCTCCTAGGAAAGGGTCATCGAGATCACTTCACATCCATCTTAGTTGGTTTATCCTTCAAAAGTGATTATCTATACCAAGATGCCTCCCATCGGTGAAAGTACGTAAAGAGTAGGAAGCTTTAGTTGTGGTGACAACGAGCTTTAGCTTCATTGTTTCTCTTGACCTAGCAAGTGCCCCTCTTAGTTTAAGCAATAACATTTTGGAACCGTTGTTGCGGAAACGAAACATGTGTTTTGTTCCCCATATGACATATTGACATAACATTATTGGAAACTCCATTGGAAGAATGAAGCCCTAGTTCTTTATTGAACTTTAACGTCAATGCTTGTAGGGTGAAGCAAGCATTTTTCTAGACATATTTAAATTCACCCTTGGGACTCCTACATATTTTTCATGTATATCTCAAATAGGTTGTCTTTCTTTGATAAATTTCCCACTTTCAACATTGCTAGCATCCCTGGGAACCATAATCATGTCACGGGAAGGATGGTATGTGAGGTGCCCATTTTTTATGGTGGTCCACTCTCTGCAGTTGACCACGTAGAAAGATTTAATGCACATGCTTCAAGAGAGGAGGTTGTTCACCAAGATGTCCTTATGTTGTTGTTCATGGGATCTCTCAATGGCCATAACTCATGGCTGCATAATCATGCACTTAAGAGAATCTCATCTATTGAAGAGTTCATTGGTGGCTTTCTTAGACATTTTCAAGTACACCCTGCATTAAGCATCCAAGACGAAGCCTTCATCAAGCATCATCAAGATATTGAGAATCTAAGTAATGAGTAGGAATACAAGTCCTCTTTGGGTACACATGATGAAAATGATGATTTTGAGGACACATGTGTTGGGAAGAATGAGTCTATGAAAAGTGAAGTTGAGACTAACCTTACCTTTCTCAAGGACAGTGCTCCCAATGATTATCCTTTAGAGAAACTTGAGGAAGGTGATCCCATTGGCTCCTTAGGAGATGACATTGGAGATTATTTCCATATTGAAAAAGAGAAATGGGAAATTGTCAAGCCAAGAGGTAACTCCTCAAATGTAATTGTATTATTCATTTAGGTTGTTCATTATTATATACAAGAGGGAGTGAATGTTCACTTCATCTCCCGATGACTCTCCATTTTATCTATTATTTATTTACACTAATTAGAGTTGTTCACCCAATCCATATGATTAGGTGTCAACATTCCCCCCCTTAATATGAAGGGATGTTGGTGAGTCCAAGCATCATTCTGAATCTTTCAATATTTTCTCTTCCAAGCACTTTGGTGAAGATGTCTGCAATTTGCTCATTAGTGGAACAATGGCAAAGATGGATTGTTTTGGCCTCAACATGATGTTGAATTAGATGATATTTTGTATTGATGTGCTTCGATTGATCATGGAACTTTGGGTTCTTGGCCAACTTTATTGCCGAGGTATTTTCAATCATGAGTGGAGTCGATTGTACTTGTTTTACCTGCAAATCTTCAAGAAGTTTCCTGAGCCACACAATTTCTTTTTTTGCCTCAGTTGCTACCACATATTTTGCCTCTGTTGTGGAATCTGCTGGAGCTGATTGTTTGCATGATCTCCAGGAGATAGCTCCTAATCCAAGACTCATAGCATAACCTGAAGTAGATACCCCAGTTTATTTATCTCCTTCGAAGTCTAAATCAGAGTATCCAATCAAGATGAAGTCACCCACCTATGTATACTTGATTCCAAAGTCTTGAGTTCCCTTCAAGTACTTTAGAACTCTTTTTGCAGCAGACCAATGTCCCTGACAAGGCTTTTGCATAAACTCGGAGAGGATTCCAACAGCAAACGAAATGTCTGGTCTGGTAGTAGTTAGGTAGTTGAGACTTTTTACAAGTTGTATATACTTTGTTGCATCCTCAAATTCTTTTCCTTCAATGGATGTGAGCTTTAAGTTTTGTTCCTGGAGTAGTTAGAGGATTGCATTCAGTCATGCCAAAGCTATTCAACAGGTCTCCAATATACTTCTTTTGAGAAAGGAATATGGACTTCGGATGTTGAGTTACTTCAATACCAAGATAGTAATGAACATAGCCCAAATCAATCATTTCAAAACCTTTCCTCAATTCCTTCT
>APFE030362221.1:0-18952 GCA_000404065.3 Pinus taeda | reverse complement strand
TCTTTGACTTGTTGTAGCCTAGATATTGTTTCTCTAGTTTTCATCTTCCTGGACCACTATTCCCACTACCAAAGACCTATCATGTTGGAAATTGAGCATAATTTCAAGGGAAATAACATCAACATACCCTTATAGTCTCTCAACATACCTACTCCATCCCGTGGCCTAAAAAATTTCTAAAATATTGTCATAATATTATAGAAAGATGGATTTTATGGACGTTATGTGATTCAATGAACCTCCCATTGTTCTTGCTCATCGTTCATATAGTTTACTAGGTACAAGTTTGAATGAATAGTTCATTGGGGGTGGAATATTTTAATTAGGATAATGAAATTATATGTTGATGGTGTAGATCACATCATAGGCTTATGGTGGTTGTGGATTATTATGGTGAGTGATTTGTGCAGTCTTCTTGAGGTAAGTGAAAATTATATCCATTAATTTCATTCATTATGTAAAAGAAATATGTGTCTTTTGTTACTTACTATGAGTTGTTGTCCTTTTCTAGGTTGGCAACGACATGTTGTCATATTCTCAATTGGTACTTAGTTGCGTCTTCATTCTCTTTCTCCTCACTATCTGATTATGAAGACTCTTCCTCTTTACTATTCAATTCATCATATGAAAAATTGTCCCTCGTCAGTTCATCATATGAAAAATGAATGTTCTCCCTATCTCCTTCTATATTTTCCCCAATAGGTGGTGGAATATCCCCTTGATAATTATATTCTTCAAGTGATTCAGCTAAATCATCAAGGGTATCAGTAACCAAATCCAAAACCAAAGAAACTAGAACACCACAGTGGGTTGTCTCTTTCAAATATTTATTATGAGGAAGAATATACGTAACAAGGAGTAATCTGATTAAACTCTATTAAAGTGATGGGTGATAGGCCAAATCCTCCAAAGTTGCTTGTAAGTAACCCTATAAGCATGCTTTGGACCTTAGTGAGATGACTCTACTTTCTCAAATATATGGGTTGGAGTCATATTCAATGAATTACTACCTTGAACGGAAGGTTATTCTTATGAATGAGTTGAGTTATTAGCCTTACAAATATTGACCCTCCTTCTAGTGCCAAAATGTTGACATCGCTGGAAACCACCAACATACAGGTGGCCTCAATGATATGAAGTCCCAAGTAGACCTGACACGATTTGGAGTAGGTGCCCCATTTAGGACATAGTCTTGACTGCCATAATCTTAAATATTTGTCTTGGCTATAATAAACAACATACACGAGTATGCATATACTTTTGAGATAACCAGGTAAGTTAGACTTGTGAAGCACTCAATTTCAATAGTAATAGTAATAATTAGTATTTAGAAGAAGAGTAATAGTACTATCCTAATAAATATACAAACATTTATCTAAAAAAAGCATTAATTATCTTGTAAAATTGTTCACAATGAAACAATGATCATGAAAGAAAGAAATGCACAATTCAAAGATGTATACTAAAGCCAATGAAATATTTAATTTCCCTTAATATATATAAACACAAAAAGACACCACAAACAATGAAACAATAATCTTAGAACATTCACAATATATGCATGAAAGTGTGTTAGCTTTAAGAGCTTCAAACCATTAACTGAAATTTCCAAGATACACAATTACAACGATGCATCACTAGCCCCAGGAGTGGAATGTTAAGCCACTACTTCCTCCAAACTAAGGATAATCTTCTCACTTATGCCTACCTTGAGAATCCAAGGTGAAAAGTCCTTTGCTTGAGCTATGAGGGTTTATTTATAACAAATGAGGTGACCTTTTATCTCCCTTATGACTTTTGACCTCTCTCATGACTCTTGAGTTCCCATGTGACTTTTGAGTTCCTACATGAATCTTGGAATTCTTAATAACTCTTTACATTCCATGTGTGACCCTTGGGTTTCCACACATTTAAACTTTTCTGATTTTGATAATTACAAAATTACATTCAACTAAAATGTGGCAAATACATGTTTATGTCAATGGTCATTTGGTGACATGCAACATGAGACTTTGTTGTAATGTGTCGATGTCAAGTTATCTTCTCTATTGATGTGTCTTTAACTCCTCATGATGGATCTAAAATTTATTTTATCTTCACCCTCAAAGGGTCTCAGAATGGTATTGAGATATTCTAAATCATCATGAGTCAATATACACCTGTCATAGTTTAGAGTTCCTCTATCTTTTGTATGATGGTATATTTATGTTTCAACTCCATAAGTGTTGTATTAGCATATTTCCTTGATGACCTCCTTGAAAATTATCTACCATGTTAGGATGAAAGTAACTAAAAATGGAGCTCACACATGGAAAGAGAATATCAATCCTAAAATCACCTATTCTACCTTATGTTCATGCAAGATATTGACTGTGATGGAAAATGTGCAAGGTCTGAGAGAAATAGGATTTCTAGTGCAGAATGCATAGGATATAGATGAAAGAAGTGAATGATTAGGCACTAGAGTGTGCAGTGCACAATGGTAAGGGAGGAGGAGCCATGCTTAGGCATAGTACACAGTTTCAGGATGCAGGGATGATAGGGTTTCCCACTGGGAATGTACAATTCATAGTTGTTGAGGAGGAGGATCTAGGTACTATGTAGTTTACCAATACAAGGGTTGAAGGATGGCCCTACTATCCACTAAAAGTGAGTAGTTCATAGCAAAGGCAAGGTTACTCAAGGCATTACACATAGGGAGATTGCAAGTAGTAAGAGTGATAATCTTAGGCATTGTAACTGCACAATGCACAATGACTAAGGAGGAGCATCTAGGGATTGTGTAGGTTAACACTTGAAGGGTATATATATGACCCTATTGTACATTAATAATGCACAATGAAAAATACAAGACAGAGTTGATCAAGGGTTGCGTAGTGTGCAGGTGTAGAAGGTAAGGTTTGAGTGTCTATGCTCTAATGTTTCTCAATGCACAAGGAGGTTATCCTCAAGATGAAATAGTATGAAATTCTAGGAGGTAAGGGTGTCATCACTAAATCTTAGGAGTGTACAGTGTGCTTATTACTTGGTGAGAAATCCGCGTGCTTCCAACTTGCGCAAGATGAGAGGACAAGGAAAAGCTCCAATGATTTCACTAAGTATGAGACCAGTGAGACAAGAGTGTAAGAGTAAGAGCATACAACAAGTACTTAACATTATCACACACACATACACCCTCAAACACATGAAAGAAAAATGCCCAATACCCAAAATCAACATGTATTCATTGAAACAACAATAAAACGACACTTATCTCGAAGTGTGATAATTACGCTACATGAATTTACAACACAAGTGTCAACTACAATGAGAAAGTGTTTTATGCCATGGAAGTGTACCCAGTGCATGCTTTTATGATATATGAGATGAACTAATGCAATATATTTCACTAGAACTACCTCTTAAAGGTGCATTGAGACTACTTCTAAGAAAATATGACACTTCGAGTTTTCTTGAAAAGGAAATTCAACAGCTAGGAAAAAAATGAATAATAATCATGGAACATCTTAAATAACTTGTGACAATGTTTCACAGTACAATAGGAGGCTAAGAATTTTGAAAGTAGGAAAAATTTGGAGGGGGTTGTAGTAGCTACAACACTAGTGTAGCTAGGGTTTTAGAAAGCTTGAAATATTATAATAGCTTTATCATAAAGTTGAAGTATGTACATTTACGCCATTATTACACACACACACACACACACACACACACACACACACACACACACATATGAAGTTATTTATATTGTTTTATATTTTATTTTTCTACTTCCATTGTCTTCTTAAATAGGTAATTTCCTACACTTATTGTTCATGTAAATTTAACATATGAAGAGCAAAAATTGTTCAAATATCTGAAAAATGTATTGAAGATAATAATGAAAGGTAATTACTGTAAATTTGTAGTAATGGAAGTAATTTCATATATGATCTTTTCTTGTAAAAGTGTACCCTAAGGGTTAGAACTTATTAGTATATATTTAGTATCTTTACACCTGGATTGCCAAGTGGAATGGGTTTGAAATGAATTGAAATATTTTCCTATGTTCGACGTTGTAATTTATATACTAGATCAACTGTAAGGTTGAATATTCACATGTTATTGATCTAAGAAACACCTAATGTTAGAAAAAACCTTAGAAATGCATCATAAGTTAGAGTTCCCCAATTATTATAGCTACTTCAATCTTTTGTCCAACTCATTATTTTATAAGTGTTTTTTGATGTGAATAATTCATTTTCCAACTTGAAATGCTAAACATTTTAGGTCATATATTATTTTATTTTGTGAAATTTATATTTTCATATCTTAAATAAATAATATTTGTGTGATGCATAATTATTAATAAATAACGAATTTTGTGATAAATTCTTTCATATTGGAATAAATATTAGTCAATTCCCAAATCAACATCTATGGAATAATTTGAATGTCCATTTCATGAAATTGTGTGATCTACTAGTTTCATTATGAGTGTATTTGCATCATTTATATAATGTGTAGCCATTGCATTGGGCATTATACTAATAATACTAACTAGTAATTACAATTGCTAGAGTTATTTTCTTTCAAATAAAGGAACATCATTATTTTTTTGTGGGGAAAATGCCCATGGGGGATTTGAGTCAGAGACCTTTTTGTATGGAGTGCCTTAACAAAACACCCATTCACTATCAATCCAAATCCCCATGTGAAATCAAGGAACAGGTTTTTTTTTTAAGAAATGGTTAATGATTTTACATTAATAATAATAGATTATGAGGTAGAACCCTTACAAGATTTTCTTATTCTCTGACAATGTAAATATTCACCAAACCATACAAAATAAGTGCCAATATCTAGGGTTTCATTTATTCCTTATTATAAATATATACCTTTTTATGAATCTACAGAAGATCCCAAGTATAAGAAGGTATTTACATTACAACATATATCAACAAAACTTTTTAACTAAAACCAATAAACTCGTCCTTAGTTTCTCACATCAACAACGTCCAACACTAGGATTGTCATTCCTCTGTGAGCAAAGAGGCTTATTCTTATTAGTAACTACACTAGGAGCAACACCTACAAGAGAAAGCTGATCATTTCCAACCATACAATTATCTAGAGCTATAACCCAAGTGTTGAATGCAATAACTTCCTCATGGAATTCATTTAAAGAAATTTCCAGACTACTTAGAAGTCAGAGGAACTTAGCTTCTAATAATAGTTATGAAGACTAGCATTATCTGTCATCCATGTTATCCTGTTGTTTCCTAGAAACCCTAGAAACACCTTAAACAAATCCAAAAATTTAAGAAACAACAAACCAAAATTAAGGCTCTCTCTAAGACAATGAGGTTTTTCCATTTCTGGAAAGGACCCCTGAACCTGACTTGCAAAAGAACCAATAATCTTAACCCACACCCCAAGACCAGAAAGGTAAGGATTCCAAAGAATTTTTTGGAGTTCCACATAATATCTTATATAATTGAGACTGAAACACTGCGATGAGCCCAAAATCCTTTGGAGGATGATGAATAGACTGATGATTGAAAGTGTAGGGTGATGAAATTAAATCCAACCCACTTCTAAAATAAAGAAGCTCCATAACCATATTGAATTCCAATTCCTCCCACCAAATAAGAATTAAATTCTTATGGTTCATTTTGCAGATGAGATGAAATATTTCAAGACACATAATAGGGTGCATGAAACACCTAGAGGAAAATTTTGAAGATCGACGTCAGGAAACAATAAATATTGAGATCCCAACACCACTTAGTGTTTTAACAAGATCCATAGACTGTTTATAGTAGGAGGAATATGTCCCATCCCCACTTGGAAACAAATTTCCATATGTGTCAAAATTTGAATGAAAGTGAATATGCCTTGGGACTCTTATCATGACTATGGTATATAGATGATTTTGAAATTTTCTTGACCTAAATATAATTTTCTTGACCCAACATGGAGTATTTATTTTCCAAATTGTATGCCATTGAATTCAAATGTCTGTAAACATGGAAAAATTCCACATGCTCTAATTGAGAGGCAAGTAAGAGAGTCCTTTGGAGAATAAGAGGGAAATCATAGCTCGATTCCATTGTAGCCTCGACCACCTAAAAAATTATAATAATTACTTCAGTGAAGACTAGAATAATGTTAAAATTTATTTCCAAAGAAGTTTCTAGACCCTTCCATAGAGAAAGAAACTCCACTTGGTTGTTTGCTGCATTACCAAGACCCCATGCAAATTTTGCCACAATTTTTTCATTGGGCGTGAATAATTCCCCTATTGCTCCTGCCTCTCCGATATAGGAACATGATTATTAAAATAAAAAATTGGATGCATTATTTAGGATAGTTGAATTCTATAATGATTAGTTACACTACACTAGAAGCATCAACATTCTCCACCATGGAAACCATTCATATTTTACTCGGAAACCTTTTTATTATCTTTAAAATAAAAGTAAACATAAAATGTTAATTACATATATTAACTAATATATTTCCTTCAATATGAGGTATATAATGTCATTTCACATTCCTTTTAGCCTTAGAATTTGATGCTTTGTTACAAGGTAAACATTTCATACTTTGAGGGTGTTGATGAAGCTTCTCTTGGATCTACAAATATAAATTTGGCGTAGTTTCAATTGTTTTTTGGTTTTTATAATAGACAAATAACTTAACTTGTGCAATTTATTTACATAACTTAAGATATTGTTTTTTTCATTTAGGTTTATCTTAGGTGGTTAGGAGAAATAATTGTTGTCCTCCCCACTTAGGTTCAATTCTTGCAAGCCACATGTTGAGGTTTGTTGTTATTGGGTTTGATTAGTCCATAGAGGAATAAAACATGCATGTTCCTCATAATATGGAATATAAATATATTTGACATAATGAGGTGAGGAAAGAAAAACATATGAGATGTGTTTTGGTTTTTGAATTCGATTACTCACATTATTAATGTTTCCATTTTATGCCATTTTAGGCATCAAAATGCTCAATGTAACAAAATATAATGATGTAAGACAACTATATGTAATAAAAAATTGTTTTAGTATTGTTGTATATGAAAATATCTATTAATCAATCAAGTAACCAGTGATTAGCTCGCAACTAGTGCACACATTAGCATGTTAGCATTATACTATGTGTAGTGTGTGTTGAATCTACAGTGGCACACAAGGTTGTTGTATTTTTGAATCTATAGTAGTACAAAGGGTTGGCCCGTGCATACATTTAGTTATTTATGATCTTTTGCCACACTTACACTAGTACAGACACTTTGTTTTAAAGGCTAAACTTATTGGCACATAAGGTTTCCCTGATATATTGTATTTTTTCCATGTTACAAATCTCAGGGAAAACCCTTGGATAATTTACCTCATTTCAAATATGATACATAGGGAAAAGCCTAGATTATTAAGGCCAAAAAACAAGTCAACAATAAGGATGAAATTCATTAGAGAAATATACTCTCTATGAGCTCAACATGTCACTTCTGGGAATCGCACCTGGGTGGGGAGGATGATAACCATTCCTCCAACCACTTGAAATTAAATCCAATTTTATGTTAATTCATTAATTTGGTGGTACATTATATAACATATCCAATGTCAATAAATTCCGCGATGGAAATAAAGCTTGAAAGGCTTATTTATTATATAATCTATTCAATAATAACATTATTTAAATATATCATATTGAATAGTTGTGCATAGGAAAATACCTCCTTTAAAGTAAAAGTTGGTAGGAATAAGAAATTTGACCATGGATGTTGCTACATATATAAATAATGATTATAATGATGGTAGAGAATGAAAACGATAATAATCACAAGAATGTATACCAAGATGGAAAACATCAATAAATACAATGTCATATAGCCATATAATGTTGAACATTATATTTTCTGGAGGCGAAAGAGGAGCTACAGAGGTCAAGGGTTCGATCCAAGGAGATGGCTAAAATAGCGAGCCCCCTTGACGAGCAGAGTTTGAAGAAAACCTTGAGCATGGAAATTGATGGAACATACACGCAGAGCGTGACAACGCTGGAGGACTGGAGAAATGCATTAAAGATGGTTGTTCCGGTAGTGGTGGTTCTCCGAACCACTGCGACTCTCGCATTCGATACAGAGTCTGCTGGTGCCAGCTATGCCATGGGTTTCATTGTCGATAAAGACCGGGGGATCATTCTCACTAACCGCCATGTCGTCAAGCCTAGTCTTTCTGCCGATCAACGGTTTTCCCTGAAGCTTCTAGTCAAAGCCATGGATGCGGAAGGGTTGGGATCTGAAGGTTTGCACACAGGATTGGTCGTTAAAATCAAAGAAGGGGGTCTGCATGATGAAGATCTGCTCTCCCCCTCAATGGATTGGCCCAAACTTTGCAGATCCCGCCTGGATCTAACCGATCTGGCCAATACTAGAGAATAGGCAGAATCTAGGCAACAGATCGGTGACAATAAATATAGATCGAGCACCGGGTCTGTAGATCTGGACCTGCAAATGGAAGAAAAACCCTATATGAGATCAGATCTGGAAGATTGTCTACAGCTAGAGCACGCCGGAAATAGCTGCACCACCAACTTAGGCGGATCAGGAACTCAGTCAAAACACAAGCTGCAGGTAACAACATCTCATTTTCAGATTTTTATTAAAACTCCTGAGGGGAAAACCTGCTTAGTATGGGTACATGCAAAAAGCACCATCATGCAGCTGAAACAGCAAATATGGGCGTTGACGGGATACCCTGTTCAGATCCAACATTTGGTCAGTGGTAGGTGGTCCCTCCAGGATAGTAGAACCTTGAAAAACTATGAGATTAGTCCAGGAACAACCATGGTTTAAACTTTAGGCTGAGAGGAGGAGCTCTGCCCCAGGGACAACCAAGCTCCTCAGGAGGAGACAAGGGGAAAAAGACAACACCTCACCATCAACCCAAGGGAGGCTCCTCCTACAAAAATATTTTACAGGGTAACAGGGATCGAGGGTCTTCTCCAGATCAAGGCGAATATACACCCAGGCCATACATAGTAGATCAACTAGGGAAAACCCCAACCCTCAACTTTGATTCTATAGGGATTGATGATTTCGTAAAGTCTTATGAAACATAGGCCTTAATATACCGTTTTAATAGTTTTTGGCCAAAGCCAATGGATTTATTTCACTGGATTTTTACCACTTGGACCATGGAATGTGATATACATTCATGCTCCAAGGGGTTTTTTATAGTCAGATTTGTATCCAAGGAAGTCAGAGATACAATCATCAATGCTGGGCCTTGGTTTTGGGGAACATCGGGGCTATTTATGACCCCATGGTTCCCGGATTTTGATCCAAATTAAATGACTGTCTCCAAAGTGCCGGTCTGGGTCCGCCTATCTAACCTTCCCCTTCACTTTTGGAGTGAACGAGTATTGTAAGGAATTGGGAACATTATAGGGAAATACATCAAAATAGACGTAGAAAGGATTGATGAAAGGGTCTACACTTTTGCACGCATTTGTGTGGAAGTAGATTTAAGCAAAGGATTTCCGGACAATATAAGGTTGATCTACAAACAACAAAATTGGCTACAAGGACTAGACTACGAAAACACTGCTTTCAGATGTAGGCTCTGTAGGTAGATAGGACACTTGCAAAGCACATGTCCAGAAGCCAAGAAAGCAAACAGTAAAAAGAAGCAAAAAGGGAAGCAGAGGAAAGGATGGCAATTCCCCCCTCTGTCTCAGAGGACGAAGAAGCATAAGCAGAAGAGGAAGATATCCTCGCAGAGAACGCTGATATTGCCAAAGGGAAGGAGACTCAGAAGGAAACCACATCAGGAAACAAGGCTCCATAGTCCCATTCAAATCAGGCAGAGAAGGCAAGCGAGGATTTGAGTATGGGCGGGACCAAACGGCATCACCATTCAGATACTTCAAACTCAGACAAGGAAATAACCTCACAGAAATCGGAAACAAAGTTAGTCATATCTTCGATCGAGCCTACTCAAGGTGAGTGGCGCAAGGTCGAAAAGAAAAAGGGGAGAAAAACGTGAAATGTGAGTCATTTACTCACTACCGGAACCCAGTTTTTCTGCCTTTTTCTCCTTTCTTTTCTCCTTTCTTCTTCTAAATGCACGTTAGTTTCTGTAACTTTGCATGGGGTGTGAAAGCACTCGAGTCCAATGGGCACCTTATGGAAATGCTTCAATACATCTGCTTGTGTAACTTTTCATTTTTTAAATAAAAGGTTACCGATTTTTTCTTTGGAAAAAAAATAATGTTGAACATTGTTGAAAGTAAAATATTAATTTTTGTTTGAAGAGTAGATGTTAATGATATACAACACCCTGGTATTATTTTGTAGCCAAACTTTCTGCTTGGAAATTTATTGAAAATTTTGAAAATGGATGGAAGATACTTTTGTACTTCTCTTCATTTTGGAGATTTAGTTTAAACCACAATTTTTTGTGACTATTTCTCTTTATCATATTAACATTTATATATTTATTATTTGTTTTATTTATTTTGTTTATTATATTTTATTTCTTATTTATTTATTTATTATTTTATTTTATTTTATTATATTATATTATTATTATTATTATTTTATTTTATTTTATCTTTTTTTCTATCAAGATAACTAGAATGTTGGATAGAGATCTCACTTTCTAAAACTTAGTTTCATAAAGTGTATATGGATAGGGAAGTAGCTCTAGTGTAAAACTTCCCACTCCCACCTATATTTTATTGTATCATCCTAATAAATACATCTATGATATGAGATAGTTGTTGAGCCTCCATTTTGCCTAGATTTTCATACCTTTTGCTAAATAACTCTTATGCCCGCACTGGGTGTTTATGGTCATTATTGTCCTTTTTATGCATTTTTGGCTATTATCTAGAGGCATTTAGAGGTAATTTTTTATTGTTACATGAATTATATTTGTTTCTATGATTTGATGTGAAATTATCACTAATAATAAGTTATCCTTGTGGTAGGTGCATAATTCTTGTTCGAGCATTTCAGTTCCTCTTCCAGTAGTGCAAATCTTGTTCTCACCTCCACGATTTTCGTACATCGAGCTGTCATAATGGAAAATGAGCATATGGGTTTTGAAGATCAGGTGTTCGATATGCTGATGTGTTCCCTTGATCATACCCAGGTCTTCCAAATAACGCATAAAGTGATGGTCAAAGTACTCGATCAAACTGCCTTTTATAAGCCATAAGGTTGTTGACAACATTATGGAAAATACTTCATGATTCGATACATGTTTTGGCATTTATCGGAAATCGTAGATTAATTCGAATCCGCATAATAATCGTATCTCATTATTGTGGTTCATAATCGTTGTATCATTCTAAACTTGTATTCGTTAATGACCTTCGATCCAACAATGGGAGGCATCATTGTTACAAATATGAAAGCTCTATACTATAGAAGAATAATTGAATATATTGGACTTTGAAATCATATTTTGAGAAACAGGAATCGATTTTGTTAGGAAATGAAGGGAGGAGCCTACGTTCCTAGTGGGGTGATCCCTGGAGGGGGCCACTGGAGCCCAGCTCTACGTCATTTCAATGGTTATGTAACAAGATTTTGTATGAATATAATCTGGCATTCGATTTTGTGTTTACAGTTCTTCTAAAGCTTCTAAGATTGTGATTTAACTATTGGATATTGTGATTTAACTACTGCAAGGGAAACAAGATGGGTGGTTTGGGCCCACCAACAAGTCCATTGTCTCATACTTCTTAGAATTTTTTGCATTTTGTTTTAATAAATGCATAATGTTTAAGAGTGTTACTTACCCTAATCTTATTCGCTGCATAACGATATTTACTTTTAGAGTGGGTTTCTTTTTAAGGTTCTAGTTGATTTAATTTATTATGCATTATTTCTAGCATTCATGTATCCACATAACTCTTCAAAATTCTTCTAATCAAATGTCACTATAGCAATCCATACATAATGTAGACTATCATTGTGATTAGAAAGAAACTATCCTGCAAGATCAAGGTAAGCTTTAAATTGGTAGAGAATGAATTTATTTTATTTGGTTTTATTGCGTGGTTTACTCCTTTGCAAATTCTTTTAGAAGTTTTGAAAATTGAATCATATTCTTTATTTCCTTAATGGTTTGTCAGTTTGAGTGGCATCTACATTCCCTTGTCCCTTGGATAACTAAGGTAGACTTGCTACAAGAGTCACTCAACCCAAAAGAGGAGCTAGAAGTAGATTGACAATGTGTTTACTTTCATTGATGCCCTTTTGAATTGTTTGCAAGAGCTTGATTTTTATTGTACAAATCCCTAAGATCATATTCTGGAATATATTTTGCTACGCCTCTAATTTTACCAATCCGGATTCAAAATTTAAATGTTTGTATAAATCTCACATTTATATCACCCCACATTTCAACGTCATTGCCAGGGAGGCGTTGTAGGATAAGATCACAAAGGTTTGTCATGCTTTTCCCTTTTCCTTTGAAAATGAATTTTTTAGTGTGATTCCTCTTGCTTGTTGAAGTGTATTGGATGTCATTTCCAGAGAGCTCACAAGCTTGGTTTGTTTTCCTTTGTAAATGAGCTTTTTTAGTGGGATTCCTCTTGCTTGTTGAAGCATACAAGATGGTATTGCCAGAGAGCTCACAATCTTGGTTTGTTTTCCTTTACTGCAATTGAGTTTTTGAGTTAGTGTGTTTCTACTTTTTTATGCTAAAAAAACCCCTACTCTAAATCCAGGTGCTAACAAGAGTTTCCAGCTAGCAGGACAAGGCCAGAAAGTGTGATACTATTCCAGGAATTATTTAAAATTCTAGCAGAAGATGGACTCTCTTCTTCACAGAAAGAACACATTTGGGAATCAATTAGAAATAGGTCTATTGCTTGGGAAGAAAAGACTCATGAAGCTCTAGAAGATTTTCCTAAGGAAATCGAGAAGCTATGGATCATGATTGATGAGGAGAATCCATTAGAAGCAGATGCTAAAGAGCATCCATTTGATCTAGTCTGCACTTCAGGAGATAAACAAAGAAATTTGGAGGATTTTCATGATGACCAAGAGTATATGGATCCCACTGAATCTTGGTTTCATATGACTCTCAGTATCTACTCCTCATTTATCATTCGAAAATCTATAACATCACATAAGTTAGTGTGGTTGGTTCCTCATGTTCTGATATTTTCTCGAATATACTTTTTAAGTTTGAACATGAGTAGAATTATCCTCTTATTATGCACATGGTTGCATTGGAAGAAATCCTATACATGAAAGGAATTCTTTTGCTTCTTAGGGTAGAATAGGGTAGAAAAATAAATCAATGCCATAAATAAAGATGTTACAACAATGTTATTATGGATTTGACCTCCAAAGCATAGCCACTAAAACTCCTTTTGATCCACATTGGTTGTTAACACACACATCTGTGGTAAGTCTTGTTGGGTATGATTCACTCTAATAGCTCATGATTTTACAAAGGTGACCATGATTAATCACTCTAATGATTTGTCATCTGAGATATATATTTTTAGTTTCCCTTAAAAGGTATCATTGGAAAACCTCCTATGGTGAACCACTCTTGTAAAGGGTATAATGAGCCATTCATGAGAAAACTAGCATTATTTACTCAAAGAGTCTTTCAGTCATTATCTGAGGCAGATTGAATCTTTAGGGTAGAGGAACTAGCCAGTAATGATTAGTCATTTAAAAACTTTTCACGCCATCCCATACTCTTAAGGAGTACATCTGAATCCCCACTTATTAAGTAACCTTTGAAGTTTATCATAATCGGAGTTTACAAAGGATTTATGGAGGATAGGAGATCTCATGATGAGCTG
Organism: Pinus taeda; assembly: GCA_000404065.3. Taxonomy (NCBI): domain Eukaryota; kingdom Viridiplantae; phylum Streptophyta; class Pinopsida; order Pinales; family Pinaceae; genus Pinus; species Pinus taeda. The sequence goes on along the minus strand of APFE030362221.1, from coordinate 5,125 downwards.
ACCTACCACGATCATGAGATCTAACATGTATGACATTATTGTTACTAGTCACCAAGCCAGAGTAATGGATTTCATCTGAGAAATTGGAAGACAGGAGGTCTCGTCCTGAGCTGGCTGATTCATCCATGTTACTTCTTATGAGTGGCATTGCCATCAATTGGTTACCAAGCTAGGATAGTGGCCTTCATCTAAATTTTAAAATTAAATAAGATAACTCTGAATCTATATCTAGTGAGTGGGACACAGGAATTACGTTGAGTTAAAAGACATCCATGTTGAGGTTATAAATGCCTACGGGAAACAAGGCCATGTCTATGGTATCAAACTTAATTTCACACTATGATTCACTCGGTCATCTTTCTTTTTCCCTAAAAATCATCATTTTAGTTCTTGGACAATGCTTTTATGATGATTTTAGCAAGATGTTTTCAATTATATTTTTCAAAAATTAGGAATCTTTAATGATGTGGTACCCTTAGTGAAGGTAACTCGTTGTACTGGACTAAGAAGAAATTTAGTTTTGCATCTGGATGACAACAAAATTTAGAGTGTTCAATGAATAATTTGCTCATTAGTCCAGGAAGGTGTCATCTTGTTCTATTTTTATGAGTGATGAATTTCTCAGTGATTATTACTCAAGATATGCCGATGGAGAACAATATGTGTTGATGGTGGTTGCTTATAAAATAACTACATGGCCTAGGTAAAATATTTCTATAATAAGTGTAGGAATCTTGTGGTAGTCTTCTTGGAATTTCAGTTTTTCAACAAAGATTTGATTTTTTTTTTTTATCAGTAATGTTAATAAGATTCTAAGAAAACAATAGAATTCTAAAAATAAATTCATGGCAAACAGGGAGCTTATTTGAGACAAAACAACAAGTATATCATTCAATCATAATGGTGCAAAGGGGGCTGGTCTGCTAGTTTTTTATAATGTTTTGTACAATTACTTATTTCCTGCACCTGATTTTGGATGAACTGAATTGATCATGCTTAGCGTTGATTTTCAGTTCACATCAGAGATTCCATTGATAATTTCGTCATTCTTCCACTTGATGCTTTCATGGAATTATAACATAGTTCAGTTGACTATAATTATGATGTTTCATGCTTGATGGAATCTTTAAAATGATGTATATGTGTCTTAATATTTCCTTTATGATCGTTAATCTTTAACTATTCCCTGTGCCATCCTCCATGATTTTTCATTTGATGACAAGTGTCCATGCTGGAGGTGCCCTGTTCTTGTAATTATGATTCCTTTTTCTCCATATATCTATCAAATGTAACATTTATGGATTAAGACAATTATGCTATGAAGACAAGGAGGCTATCTAAAATCACTTTTATAATGGAACATTTTCTTGACCGTATCACTGTTATTCTCTACAATCATTACATTCATCCCTCATGTACTGATTGAATTATACCAACTTCAGGACCTTACCCAACGCTCATCATAAGTAGTTATGTTTCTTGAATTATTTTATTTTGATCTCATGTGATATTTAAATTCATTACTCGGAATGTTGGGTTTGTTTTTCCTTTGTTTACACTTGGATGCATATTGCATTTTTAACTATCAAAGCCATGACAAAGATGAAAAATGACCACCATGAGCCATCATCATAGAGGAGCTTGAGAAAAATCCTTAATGCAATTCTTGCAAGTAGAAGTTGAAAAAGGATGGATGGCATGAATTCATGGCTAAGTTTCAGGGGTTTGAAGATGAAGTTGCGTTGAAGTTTGCACAGGGGTTCGATGGGATGGTGACTTGAATTGGGGATTTGACTATGAGTGCGAATGAGAATACCATTTCTCAAGAAACTGGATTACCATTGGAAGGAATTAAGTGGTTGAGGAACAAGAGTGTGGATAAACAATAGAGTTTGCAATTTCTCAAAGCAGGACAATGGGACATTAACTGGGCAAAAGGGATACCACGTTCTCAGATTAAAGATGAATGATGTGCTCCTCTATTCATTCTCTAGAAATATTTGACCTCCGAAGGTAAGTATGCAACAAATTTTCTATATCATATTGGTTTATTGCTACATTTCACTGGAGAGAATAAGATAAATGTCCCATAATTCTTGTTAAAAATCCTACATAAAATGTAATAGGGAATTCGTAGAGGTGTTAACCCTATGGAAAGCCTCTATTTGTAGAAATTTCATACCTGTAGATCAAATTTATACATGCAATGTACTAAAGCATAATACTTGATCTAGTTCTACAAAACATTAAGCGGAAGCATAATCGATTTCATGAGCAACATCAAACATAAACACATATAACTGATCAAGAGAAATAATCAACCATAACACAAGATATATCACTCTAGAAAGCACCCGTATAAAACCCCTATCTGTATTATCAATAAAGTGGAAATCCTCTTCTGTTTACAAAAAGAATCAACTCAAGAGCTATCCTCTACTCTCTGCAATCAAAAGATGAAGATCATAGACTACCTAGGCCTCAATATATAGGCCACAAGTCCTCTAATCTCCTATATTACGTATTTCTCTTGGAAATGGATCCTTCTCCATGCAAGGAATACTTACTAGAAATATCCAAGCATCTAATAGTACACTATCCCTCATATGATCTCAACTGGGTCTCTGCCTGAACTGACATGCATCAGTTATCCATGAGGGAATGCTCAGTTATCTAAAATAATAGTTGTCACATGCATGCAAGCATTAACAAACTATACCTCATTAATTTAACAACTTGTTAAATTAATCTAACTGGACTTGACTAAGTAAAACTAAGTCAACTGATCCTCTCATTATAGAATTGAACCTTATCTCCTTTAATCAAGGGATAAATTCCTAAATCAAGAGAGAAAATAATTGCATGATCTCACAAAGACTTCCATAGCTAATTAACTCATGGAGATTAATTAATTAATAATTTAAACTGTTGTTAAGACCAAATTCATTTTTACTTCCTATAGGTAGACCAGGGACTACTAAAAATAGGAAGGGACCTAGAAATACTATTTTTAGAAGATTCTATTTTTAGTAGTTTCACCTCTCACCCAAGGTGGCCAAAATGATCATTGGCCAAACTGCTATTTTTAGAAGTGTTATTTTTAGGAGTTCTATTTTTAGCACATTATAAATTAAGCATTTCTTGTTGCACACTTTTCAACACTTCCTCTCAACAAGAAAGGGATTATAAGAAACCCCGATCCTGTCTCTATGGAACTCAAACTTTCCCTTTGACAATGCCTTTGTCAAAATATCTGCATCCTGTTCCTCGGTCGAAATGTATAGCAACATCATGATCCTCTTGACCACACAATCCCGTAGATGATGATAGCGGATATCTATATGCTTGGACCTGTCATGAAACACTGGATTCTCAGAGAGTCTAATGCAACTCTGATTATCACAATATATCACGGTAGGATCCATCATCTGACCAAGCAGTTCCACTAGAGTCTTCCGCATCCAGATGGCCTCACATGTAGCCTGACTAGTAGCCATGTATTCAACCTCTGTTGAGCTAAGTGCAAGTGATATCTGTTTCCTACTATACCAAGAAACCGTAGCTGACCCAAGGTTGAAGATTCCTCCAGAAGTGCTCGTCCTATCTGATGGACTACATACCCAATCTGCATCTGTGAAGCCTTGGAGCTTCACTCCCTCTGTCCACCTGTACCATAATCCATACTGTGTAGTGCCTCTGAGATATCGTAGCACATGCTTTGTCGCCTTCCAAAATAACTTGGTTGGCTAAACCATAGCTTGACTCAGCTGGCTCATCGCAAAGCAAAAATCTGGTCGTGTGTTCACTAGATACATAAGTGAACCCACAAACTGTCAATAAATAGTAGCAGCTACTACCTCACCTAAAGTAGCATCCTCGTTCCTCCAGTTCCCTGCTAGAGGAGTCTCCATGGGCTTGCACATCTCCATGTGGAAGCGCTTGAGTATCTCATTGGCATACTTGCCTTGAGACACAAATACTTCCCCATCTCTCTGCCACACCTCCATGCCTAGAAAGTAGTGCATGAGGCCCATGTCCTTCATATCAAACTCTCTTACAAGGTCCTCCTTGCAAGACTTGATCAACTGATCATCACCTGTCAAAATCAGATCATCGACATAAAGTACAATAATCAATAACTTACCTTCTACCATGATGTGGTAGAGGTTCACATCCGCTTCACTCTTGGTGAAGCCCAACCTAGTGAAATAGCTGTTGATCCTAGTATACCAAGCACGGGGTGGTTACTTCAGCCCATATAATGCTCGCTTGAGCCGACACACATGCGACTCATGATCGAAGGTCTCAAATCCCTCAGGCTACTCTATGTATACCTCTTCCTCAATCTCCCAATTGAGGAAAGCTATCTTCACATCCATCTGATGGATCTTCCAACCCATCTGTGTTGATAGTGCTAGAATTGATCTGATCGATGAGTACCTTGCAACAGGAGCAAAGGTCTCATCATAGTCAATCCCCTCCACCTGTGAGAAACCATGGACAACAAATCTTTCCTTGCGTTTCTCAATACTTCCATCAGCTGCATGCTTTACCTTGTAAAGCCATCAGGAAGTAACCACTAACTTATCCCCCGGTCTAGGGACAACATCCCACACACTGTTCTGCATGATAGAATCATACTCCTCCGCCATTGCATCCACCCAAACTGGTTGTTGCACTGCCTCCTCAAAAGAAGAAGCATCAGTTGCTACACACTCCCCAACCAGGGCCATGTAGCCAGTGTATCTATCAGGAGATCTCCTCTGTCTACGATGAGAGGATGGCTGCCCCACATTCTCTCTCGCATCTTGCATCATTCTGTCAGCTTCCCGTGAGTGTTTCCACCCATCTCTGGAAGACTCTCCAATAGTGGTGATCTCCACTACTCGAATCTCTGCATGTGGATGATCCACATCATCAGGAGGCTCCTCCTTCTTAGGAACTAATAGTTCCTCATCATCACCATGCAACTTGAGCTGCCTCTCAAGTGACACTCGCATGGCTCACTACTCATTGAACTTCAAATCCTTGAGCACTACCGTCCTCTGTCTGGCAGACATAAACACACGATAGTTGTAAGGTGTATCCGTGTACCCCACAAGTATTCCCAACTCAGTTGTTGGGT
>APFE030362219.1:0-11157 GCA_000404065.3 Pinus taeda | reverse complement strand
TGAAATTTTTGAAAATTTTGAAATTGTTTCAAAATTTGCCCAGTTTTGGCTCAGATCTGCTTCATGGGTTACTTTGTTGGGTTAATGTAACATGAACCAAAAGTTTAAGCTTATCCTCCTTCTTTTTGTATTTTAAGGCCCTCCTTAATCTTGCCTTAAGTTGCTTAATCCTCATGTTCCATATCCTATTCCTGGTCAAATAATGATAAGCCATATAGTGAAGAATTTTCTTTTCTTTATTGGCCTTCTCTAGGAACTTCTCAAGGTGAATGTTCACCCTCTCTAATAGAGTTTCTAAGTCATCTTCAATTTCTTGTTCAATGGAGGTCATCTTGACCTTTGCCTTCTTTGCCACTTGCCTCTCTCATAAGTGACAATCACGGGCACCCCAACAGTTTCAGTTTCTTTGGCTTGTTCATGTCCTGAAGGTCCAGCATCCTCTTGATGTACTGATGAAAATATTTGAGGGCCTTTGAACACCTTATGAGAAATGAAGGTTTCCCATGGCAATCCCAACTGATTCAACTGATGTAAAACAACATTTTCAATTACAGAGAAATGATAAATACTGTTGAGCTGCTGTGGGTAGTGTTTCTTCTTTTCAAAAAGTGCCATCTTCTCTATGTTTTCGCATATGAAGTAGGGGATACTCATCATTCTCATCTTGGTAAAGTGCATCAAAAATCTAATACGATAAGCATACAATTTGGAGAACCTACCCTCACAAGTAAAATACTTGATGATGACCTTCATTAGTGAAGCAGACTTGTCCTCCAAGAATTTGAAAGGAAACACTCTGCTGATTTTGCTATGGTATTTAGCCTTAATATAAGGCTCATAGTAGTCTCGGTCAATATTTTGTCTTTTGTTCCATTTCTTACCTACATTTGGAATGCCTGTAGCCTTTGAGATAATAGTAGGTGACAAATTAAATGTGACTCCAACAAGATTTACTACATTGTTGTCTAGATTTGTTATAAACAACCTTACTAATTCATGATGAAACTTAACCTTCTCTATCATTTCACAAAACTCAAAACATGACTTATGTTTAAAGCATGAAGTGGCTAATGGGAAAGCAAGTAGTTCACTCATACTGATGGGTTCCTTCCTGATAATATTACCCCCTTTGTGAGGTTTCCTCTGCTGCAAATTCTTGTCCCTAGAACTGTCACTCAGGGTCTCCTCCCTAGTTTCATAATCACTGTCCATTGGTTTGATTGATTGTAAATGCTAGTGAGGAAAGAAGGGGTAGTGTGGGTGAGTGATGAGTATGAAGGTATTTTCAAAAATAAATAAAACAGGTGGGATTAAATAGGTATAAGAATGAGATTTGATGGAGTGGAGGGCTTTGAGAATTTAGGGTATAGGGGTTGTGTATGTGAGTATGGTTTTGGGGAGTATTATGTGTGGGAATGGGTAAGCTTGTGTAGGGGTTTGATTTTTTTAAGGAAATCAGCAGCCAAATAGAGAAAAGGACAACAAATTGAATAGTGAACAGTGGAAAAACTATAATTCATGAGACAACTAGGGTTTAGTTTTTCCAGAGACAAACTCTAAGCATAAGAATTCCTTTAGCAAGAGTGGCAGCAATACTTACTTGTGAAAGGGGAGGAATCTTGAAGATTGGAAGAAATTTGAAGTGATTTTGGCATTTTTGAGTGTTTTAGCAATGTAGGTGCAACATTCAACAAGTGTGCAGTGCCCTTCAACAAGTGCACAGTGCTGATTATATGCGCAGCGCCAGTGTAAAATTACACTGGAATAACTCCTCTAATTCGCAACGCCAACCTCCCAATGCACAGCACCACCAAATTTCTCACAAAATGCTATATTTTTCTCTCTTTTGTCCAGAAATCACGATTTTTTCTCTCCACTTGACTTTTTCACGATGAAATGGCTTTCTACCATGATTTTGCTTACAAAAAGGAAATTTATGATTTGTTGAACTTTATTTACCCCCTCATGTGTCTGGTGACATTTATTATGCTTTTGAATGACCATGGTGAAAAACCCTAAGACCTAGTGAAACTAAAGTCTAATACTAATTTTTATAAATGATGTGAACGAGAATGAATATGAATGACTACAAAAATATGTTAAATAGGCTAGCAGGTATATAGGATGAGGGACAAGTGAAATGAAACCCTACCATCAGTTGATCCATGACCTAATGAAGTGCAACTCATCAGAATGGGACACCTAATATAAAATGCAAAAGATAAATTTGATCACTGATGGCAGTTTCAAAGCACTGACACTAACATTGGCTCCAATGGGGATGGTAGCTCCTTGGAGGTGCCAAGTACCATAGATCTATGGAAAAAGTAAACTAGTGCCTCTTTCATTGGGCATGGAGTCAAAACCTCCCATGAAAACTTGTAAACAAATCCAAATTTTCCCAAATTGAATAATATAGATTCTCTATGTGCCTCAAAAAAAACTGCATAAGGATCTTGAAATTCATGTGCACTAGGACTTATCTCATCCAATGGATTACTTCTCTTCTACCATGAATGCAAACTTTATTTGAGTTTTGTGACGGGACTCCTGCTGAAAATGACAAAGAAACTGACTGCAAGATCACGTTTGTACCAATACTTTTTTCAAGCTCACAGGTAGCTAATGGAGAAGGACTTTGGCTACAAACATCATCCAACACATAAGCTATTGGATCGTGAAAAACTTGAAAACACTGTTGCAACCCATTTTCAATTGGTTCCAATGAGATCGCATGATTTTCTATAGGCTTCTCATCCTTTATTGAAGATATACTATGAAAATTTCCCTTCAAAAACTGAAATGATTCGAAGCAGAATGGTACGAAATCATCTTGCATCATTTGATCATGTGTTCTAGCTTCCAAGTCTTCATATACAACTTGACAATCAATGGCATTCGGGGGCTACAAATCTAGATATGAAAAGTCTTGAACAGGGATTTCATTGCCCTCAAGATGGTGCAGATCGAAACTTGTCAACAGTTGATTTCTGATTGCATGAAAGTTGTCTCTAATGAACTGAAATGAAGTAAAACAAAAAGGAAAAGATCCTTCACTTACTTCAAAATTTGTTTCACTTTCCTCCTCACTTCCATAACTGATATGCATCGGCTGATCACTGTATTCGGATGCTTAAAGTGAACTTCCTCCTTCCACAAACCAACTGCTGATTTATCTGCAAAACTAGCTTCTGTTTGGAGGACATAATCATCATCGTACTGATCAAATTGAGGCAATTCATCAGTAAAAAACACATCTTCAAGCATACATGTCAGATCAACAGATCTCTCTTTTGCAAGCCGATCCATAAAACAATCACTATAAGATCTATGGTAACTAGGATAAGAAAGAAGATGTTTTGGATCTGCCACTTGTTCTTCTTTAATCGACGAGCCATGGTATTGAACATCATAATCATTCCTTGTGGTGATATTTTGCATCATCTCTTCCACTACACTTACCAAAATGTTGAGCTTTATCTCTAAAGATGTCGATTTGTCTGGATCTATGTTCTTCACCTCTTCTTCCTTCAGTTTTGCTCTTTTGATAAGAAAATTAGCCTCTACATCTACTGCACTATTTTGCATCTCTTTAAGTGTTGTAGGGTTCCTTTCCCTCAGCTGAAACTCCATTTTTGGATCAAAGGCATCCGGGTAGTGTAAGAGAGCAGATCCAGGAGGAGGTCTTACATTAACAGGCATAAAAAAATAGACTTGGTTAAACTTGTCAGAAAATTGTTGTACTATCTCTCTTGGTTGTCTTTTTAGCTGGTTATACACTTCTATAATCAAGAAAGGGTTCTGTCTAACCACCCACATGTCAAGGAAAGCTTTGACGAATTGCTAGAAATATCAGATGCTCGCATCAGGTAGGGTTTTGAACCAACTCTTGACTTTTCCTTGCAAAGAAAGAGCAAGAAGCCTAATACTGACATCCACTTCATCAACTTCAAAAAGGTCAAGAAAAGACTCAAAATTCAGTACATGTCTCTCAGGAGTGATGTTATCACATTCACCATCCAATCTTGGTAGATATAGGTAATGATTTTTAGGGAAAGCATGGGATATACGAGGTACAATCAAAGGCTTGTATCTATCTAGAATTTTACAAGGTATAGGAATATGTACAAAAGGTGTAGAGTCAACCTTTGTCTTTTTAGGCTCATCATTTTGAAGAAAATCGTCATAAAACTTGGAAGAAGGGTCTTGATCAAGATCACATACATGTGAATATTTCGTAATCTTCAAACGGTAAGAATAAAATGTAAGTCTAGGATCTTGTCTCAAATACAATATATTTTGCAATGGCTTCTTGACATTCTCGGGGAAAGAGAAGAAATAATTGATAACCAAGAATATAATGTCTTGGATGAAATTCCAACTTGAATACCTGATCTTTCCATATTGTCCTTTCATGTTTTTGTTGATTAGGTTCATCCTCCAGTGGAGTCCTTAGATCTGATCTTGAAACTGATTTAGAGTCACAGGGTGAATGATTTCAGCCTTCCTATGTTTGATTGTTGTCCACCATCAAAAATCAGATATGAACTTGATACATTTTTTTGAGGAACATAAAACTACATTTTCCTAGTATGGTCACCACTATGTTAGAGCCTAGTTTGACCTTAGGCTGAAGGGACGCAATCCTAGGATAACCACAAACCATGCTTAACCTGGTAGCTAGCCCTACTAGGTCAAGAGAGGGCTCTCTCCTTGTCAATATCAGTGGAGATGACTGAAATAAGAATAGATTTTAGGCTAGGTATAGTAGCTCTAGCATTTTTTGTTTGATTTTGAAGGTTTGGTTGCTAGATCAAATGGAGCAGGCAGCTTAGGTCTGGGAAATCAAATCAAGGATGCAGACATGTTCTGTGGGGCGAGATAGATAAGTGTTTATGCACTAGTAATCGAGTGAGATGGTTGTTTTAAGACTGCTGAGGGGTTGAGGAGGGCATGTGGAGACCATGAATCCTCTTCAAACTGCTGAAAACATTAAGAACTAAATGCATTCCCAAGGCAAAGCACTGTTATCAATGTATTTTTCCTATCTATCTTGATTCATTTATTTTAGAAGAATGGAAAAGGTTTGAAACATATAAAACATAAGAATAACTCATTACAGAAGAAGAAACAATACAAAAACACAGTATCACAAGAATCCCACAAAAATAGCTACAAAACCTGGTTTTATTCCTTGCCAATCCATTGATACAAATATAGAATGTGTGTACCACTTCCAAAAGAGTCCAACCTTTACAAATGACTAAGAAAGTACATAATATAGGCATAAAACCACCTATTCTAGCCATCAGGGGTCGAATCCATGAGAAGAGGTGTGGTTTCAACCATATCTAAACTAGGAACAAGAATATAGGCAATGGAACAGCTTGTCCCTAAAACCATCGAAACTGATTCATTCAACCTCAAACCACCTCAAAATGATGAATCTACCCCCAAGAGTCATTTTTCAATTACATTTACACATCATAGCGTCAATTACCATCACAAATTTACCAAGGAGAAGAGAAAACGTCAACTAGTAGTCAAACTAGGAGAAATTCAAAGTTTTGAGCAAAACTGGCAAAATCTACCCTATGTGCAACGCCATCTCCTATATGCACAACACTGCTTCTAGTTTTTGGAGGACTTCCACTCCACCAAATCAGGCCCAAGATAGCTTGTTGGATAGGTTTTCCTGTATATTTTCTATAACATCTTGAATTTTCTGATTTGGAGGTGATTTCCCCCCTCAAAAGTGGATTCACCCAAGATTGCTTCCTGTGTGTCCAAAACGTGGCAGAGAGGACATTGTTCGAGTGTTTTTGGCCCTTTAGGTCACCTGGTTTTGCTCCAAATGAGATGAAACTTTCAAGGATTAATGTCCTCTTGATGCAGAATCTAGATATATAAGCCATTTATCCTATGGATGCACTAATCAAATGTACAGCGCCAGTGGCGCTACACATTTACCACAATTTCCTGTGTTGCATAATTCAAAAATTTGAAATTTACAAAATTGTTTCAAAATTTGCCCAGTTTTAGCTCAGAGCTGCTTCATGGGTTACTTTGTTGTGCTAATGTAATATCAGCGAAAATTTTAAGCTTATCCTCCTTATTTTTGTGTTTTAAGGCCCTCCTTTATCTTGCCTTAAGTTGCTGAATCCTCATGTTGCATATCCTATTCCTAGTCAAATAATGATAAGCCATATGGCGAAGCATTTTCTTTTCTTTGTTGGCCTTCTCTAGCAACTTCTCAAGGTGAATGTTCTCCCTCTCTAACCAAGTTTCTCAGTCATATTCAATTTCTTGTTCAATGGAGGTCATCTTGACCTTTGCCTTCTTTTCCTCTTTCCTCTCTCACAAGTTACAATCATGGGCACCCCAACAGTTTCAGTTTCTTTGGCTTGTTCATGTCCTGAAGGTCCACCTTCCTCTTGATGTATTGATGAAAATATTTGAGGGCCTTTGAACACCTCATGAGAAATGAAGGTTTCCCATGGAATTCCCAACTAATTCAGCTGATGTAAAACAACAATTTTAATTACAGAGAAATGATAAATACTATTGAGCTGCTATGGGTAAGGTTTCTCTTTTACAAAAAGTTCCATCTTCTCTATGTTTTTGCGTATGAAGTAGTGGATACTCATCATTTTCACCTTGGTAAAGTGCATCAGCAATCTAATATGATAAGCATACAATTTGGAGAACCTACCCTCACAAGTAAAATATTTGATGATGACCTTCATTAGTGAAGCAAACCTGTCCTCCAAGAATTTGAAAGGAAACACTGCTGATTTTGCTATGGTATTATCCTTAATATAAGGCTCATAGTACTCCCAGTCAATATTTTGTCTTTTGCCCCATTTCTCACCTACATCTGGAATGCTTGTACCCTCTAGTATAATAGTAGGTGACAAATTAAATGTGACTCCAACAAGATTTACTACATTGTTTTCCAGATTTGTTACAAACAACCTTGCTAATTCATGAAGAAACTTAACCTTCTCTACAATTTCACAAAACCCAAAACATGACTGATGTTTAAAGCATGAGGTGGCTAGTGGGCAAGCATGTAGTTCACTCATACTGATGAGTTCCTCCCTGATAATCTTACCCCCTTTGTGAGGTTTCCTCTGCTGCAAATTCATGTCCCTAGAATTGTCACGAAGGGTCTCCTCCCAGTTCCATAATCATTGTCCATTGGTTTGATTGACTGTAAATGCTAGTGAGGAAAGAAGGGGTAGTGTGGGTGAGTGATGAGTATGAAGAGATTTTCAAAAAGAAAGAAAATGAGTGGGATGGAATAGGGATATGAATGAGATTTGATGGAGTGAAGGGTTTTGAGAATTTAGGGTATAGGGGTTGTGTATGTGAGTATGGTTTTGGGGAGTATTATGTGTTGTAATGGGTAAGCTTGTGTAGGGGTTTGATTTTTTTATGAAATCAGCAACTAAATAGAGAAAAAGACAACAAATTGAACAATGAACAATGGAACAACTATAGTTCATGAGACAACTAGTGTTACCGGGAATAGTGTCCACTAGGAGCTGCTATTCCCAGTAAGACTGGTAGCTATCTTAGAAACAAACAAGTAAAGTCTACTTTCGTTTTCCTTTATGAAAATAGATAAGAGTGGAACAAAGGAGACCAACCTTAGTCTTGCGCTTGATTTCCTTGTTTGATTCCTGTCCTTCCTAATAGAGCTTTGCCACTTCTTCTTCGTCTGCCCAGCTAGAGCACTTGTGGAATCAAAGCAACATAATACTATCGAAAAACAGAGATCTATATTCATAAGTAACACAGGGCCAGATATGTGTTAACCATGAAAATGCATATATAATGAAAGATACAATAATATGGAGGAAAACTTGAATAGATTTATTAAGATCAAGAGTAGCCAGAGGATTACAACCATATGTTCTGACCCAGGATCATCTCTGCCAGCAAGAAAGCCCTTCTTCACCTCAAGTAAAGCTTAGATCACCCAACACTACGAAGTTTCTCTAGAAAACCAACAACACTTCTCTACAAGATACACAATTCCAGCCTCTAGATCTCTGTGATGAGGGATCCATATATAGATGATTGTAGGGGGGTGAGTCATCTTCTGGGGTCTTCATTAGTGTCTCCTCTTTGATAGTTCTTGATTCCACTTGGAGAATGATGATCTCTTACTCATCCCTGGTCGAAAAAAAAGAGGCAAGTGTCAGAGGGGAAGCTTCTGGAAAATTCCATGATCTTCCACCTCGCAAATTGTCCCTTCCATTTGTCCATTCCCAACCATCGCACCCTACAGAGGGGCCATTTAGTATGCATCACACCCTTTACATTGGGAAGGTGATATGCATCGCACCCTCTACACTGGGTATTCAGTATGGTCTAGTTTTGACCATTTCTGAGTAGTTTTTAGTGGAGAACTTCTGGGCGATGATGTAATCAACTGACCTTGTTCCTTTAGGCAGTGAAGCATCACTTTTAGGGGCTTAGGAGCCCTCAGTTTATGGACATTTATGATTGGGGTTGAAGTGCCCAAAAATGTCTATAATAGCTAGGGTTTAATTTTTTAAGAGACAAACTCTAAGCACAAGAATTCCTTTAGCAAGAGTGGCAACAATACTTGTGAAAGGAGAGGAATCTTGAATATTGGAATAAATTTGAAGTGATTTTGGCGTTTTTGAGTGTTTTAGCAATGTATGTGCAGCATTCAACAAGTGCACAGTGCCCTCCAATAGGTGCATAGCGCCGATTATATGCACAACACTAGTATAAAATTACATTGGCATAACTCCTTTGATGCGCAGTGCTGGCCTGATGTGCAGCTTCAGCATCCCAATGTACAACGCTACCAAATTTCTCACAAAATGCTATATTTTTCTCTCTTTTACCCAGAAATCGCAATTTTTTGCTCTCCACTTGAATTTTTCATAATGAAATGGCTTTTTACCATGATTTTACTTTATATAACTTTTCATTTAAATTTTTCTCCTTTCAAAACCCACTTTTTAAAAGTTTTACATGATACTTTAAAATGCTCTTTTTTTATACTTGAAGTTTGACCCTTTTGCTTAGAAATTTGATGAACTGTTGCTTTGATGTTTTGCTTTTGCAGTGGAAGAAATTGGCAAGATGACCAGGAGCAACTGAATAGTACTTATTACATATAGAAACTATAAAATTACATCAAATTATATGGAAATAAAACAAGAAAATACAAATGCTATGTTTTACCTCAAAACAAGTTTTGAGGTTAAAGAGCTTTATTTAGCTTACAAAAAGGAAATTTATGATTTGTTGAACTTTATCTACCCCCTCATGTGTCTGTTGACATTTATTATGGTTTTGAATGACCATGGTGAAAAATCCTAAGATCTAGTGAAACTAAAGTCTAATACTGACTTTTATAAATGAAGTGAACGGGAATGACTGAAAAAATATGCGAAATAGGCCAGCAGGTATATAGCATGAGGGACAAGTGAAATGAAACCATACCATCAGTTGATCCATGACCTAATGAAGTGCAGCTCATCAGAATGGGACACCTAATATGAAATGCAAAAGATAAATTTTGATCACTGATGGCAGTGTGAAAACACTGACACTAACAGGTAGCACGGTCTAGTCTATACCACAAATTCTTATTGGAAAACCTACTATAGGAAAAATGCAAACACATCTTCAAGGGAACATTTTTCAAGTTCCACCTTTTCAAGGTAAAATTTTCCAAACTTATCTTTTTAAGGTCCATTTATTCAAAGTCAATTTTTCCAAGCTCAACCTTTTCAAGCTCAACATGTATAGGGCCAGTATTACTTAGGTCAAATCCATAAAGCTCAACCTTTCCATAGTCAACCATACCTTGGTCGTACTCATCAAGTCCTTTTTGAACTCCAACCTCGTATGGTTGACCCTGGTTACCTAGGTAGAGTCCCAATTCCAACCTTACAGGCTCTTCAAGGACATGCTAGGTATCCTCCTCCAGGGGTTGGTCTTAACCTTTAAGGTTATCAAACTTTACCAGATGACCCTAAAAGGAAGTTATTGTTTATTGCAACCATAGATTTACCTGATTTATCTTGGTTAATGAATGATCCCATTTATTATTATCCTTATCGGTTGACGATTCCTACTGTTATCAGTAATAAAAAAAAATTCTAAAATTTTGGACAACTGGTTTGGTTGTGTTATATTCTTTCCACGAATAACCTACGTAGTGAACCGGGGGGTTAGAGGGGGGGCGGAGCCCCGCCTTTGCCGTGCCGATTGCGCAGCGGGGGGGCGGCAACCCCCCTTTTCTGGGGGGTTTGAGGGGGGTGGATCCCCCCTGTATGGCGTTCGGGGCAGCGCCCCGAAAATTTTTTTTTTGGACCCTATATTAGGTTGGGCGAACCTACCTATGGTTTTTCGGTCCATAGTTTTGGATGCGATGGTTTTCGGTCCATGGTATTGGATGCTTCGGCATGTATAAATATGTATTGTAACATTGAAAGGAATATAATGAAAAATCAAGCTGGTAGTCTCGGTTTTGAGATCTAGTGGGAAATCTATGTGTATATGTGTTTTATGGGTTATGCTCTCGCATTTTTTATTTTCTTGTGATTTAGAATTCGTATGCAGGTAATTTCTGTAGGGGGTTAAAACCTACATTTGGTATCAGAGCCAGGTTTTGGCTTCAAGGGGACGCCTTTGTTGCTGAGGGGTTTCGTCGGGCCTGTGGTAAACCCTGTTCAGTGGGAGATCTGCGAGATCGATTCTGGTGGTGAAGGAAGATGGCGAGCAACGGAAGATAGAGATTGAGAAGTTCAATGGTCAGAGTTTTGAGTTGTGGAAACTCAAGATGGAGGATCTGTTGGTGGATAAAGATCAGTGGATCGCGGTAGATCTGGGTACTAAACCAACAAGAGTGACCGATGAAGAATGGAAGAAGTTGGATCGGAAGGCAAAGAGCACAATACGATTGTGTGTCTCAGATTCAGTATTGTTGAATGTATCAGGGGAAGCTACGGCGAAGGCTTTGTGGGACAAGTTAGGGACTTTGTACCAATCTACGTCTCTGGTGAATAAATTGTTCCTGCGGAAAAAGCTGTATAACCTGAGGATGAAAGATGGAGACTCGGTGACAAAGCATCTGAATGCATTTAATACTGTGGTAAGTCAGTT
>APFE030362216.1:82951-126346 GCA_000404065.3 Pinus taeda | reverse complement strand
TTTACGCCGTAAGGCGTTTCCCTCTGAAACCAACTTTCCTAATTGCTTACTTGTCATTTTGTGCACCACAGGATTAGATGTTAGACGATTAAACCAATGTCAACCGTCAGATCAATGGCCAAGGGAAGAGACACGGGCGGAGAAAGGCGTACCAGAATGCCGGACCCTGGTATTTTGAAGGATGCATAGACTGGGTCGACGGATGGTAGGAGAAGAGATTGATTACAGCGTCATTCCCGTAACCTTGCAACCGGCAATCGAAGTGGAGAAGTGAAGTGGTCCCAGGCTTTGTAATGCAGGCTTTCATCAACACGGCCCTGGGAAGAATTTCACCTGCGTCGTTCTCCTCAGAAGAATTGGAATCAAGCAATGCAGTTATGGCGATTTCCTCCTGCTCATACAATCTCCGCAAAACCACGTCCTGCTAGTTGGGCGCGTCCCAATCCAAAACAAAGGGCCCTAATAACCTCCTATCGGCCGCCTCTTCCTGCGTTCATTCATCCACCAAAGCCTGCTCACAAATCAATCTATAATAGATATTCAGGGGGTTTTCTCTCTATGTTGGGGTATGTAAACTACACTTACCCATCCAATCTGACGGGATGCCTCGTAAGCGATCTCGGATTGCAACACTTGAAGCAGAAATTGGTCGCCTGCTTCTGCTCGTTTATTGGTTGCGAAAGTGCTGCTGTTTCTCTTGTAATGTATGAAGAAATTTGATGACAATGCTGGCCATGTTTGTATTGCCTTTGGATTTGAAGTGAAGGATGTTGCAATTCCTCTGCACTTCCCAACTCCTGATCACACAAAAATAATTGGATGGCCTTCTTCTTCATCATCCTTATTTTCATTTTCTATTGCAGCTGTTTGTGTGCCGAGAAGAAGTAGAAGTGGGTGACTGTTTATTTTTTAACCATTTGCGGTGGAAATTACCATAAGAATATTTGTTAAATGTTTCAGGCGGTAGAGATTAATGTTTCGTTTGGGTTTTTCCTAAAAAGATTTGTAAAATGTTGCAGGGGTAAAGATGCAGCTCTGTTTGGGTAAATGTGTTTAATGTTGAATTTAAATATAATAGTGAATTCTGGAAATTATTCCAAGATTGGTGACCCAAAAGCAGAATGAAGACTAATGCGATGACTATCATTTTCTAGCCGAGTGCCATATATTATTATATGCGGAAGTTGGAACTGGTATGAGTACCCGCACTCATCAACTAACCAGTTGCAGACTTTTGCAAGTTTTCTGTTCTGAACAATTAAATCCAAAAGAATGCTTTTACAGGGTTTTATTTTATTTCTGTCTAATTAATATATATATAGTTTGAAGATAGTGATACATCTGTTTTAATCTGTGCAGGATTATGATTGTGCTCATTAGGGTAACAAGATTATTTCATATGCTAAAAAATATATCCACTGCACCAAATTAATCTATATAGATCTAACTACCTCCAGAATCCAACCAATGTACTTGACGTTGTTCACATGCCTGTTTACATCCAAATCAGTCCATCTTGGCTGTAAAAAAATGTAACAAATCACAGTCATAGGTAGTTATTTAACCCCTGGAAAAAATTTGCTGGCCCAAAATATGATTCACAGCAATCCTGTATAAGGGCATTTGAAAAGAGTGCAAACATCAGTCCTTACTGTTAAATTGGAGTGGATGTATTGAGCAGTGTCATCACCCAGCTTTTCTAATTTTTCATGATGCCTCTGGTCAATCACTGTTCTTTCAAGATAATGTGGAGATATCTCATTTTTTACTGCTTCTGGAAATTTAGACAGTTTTCTGGTGTTTCTGTTCATCATAACCCAGGTGCTGCCCAAAGAAAAATGAACGAAAGGTTAACAAACATAGCAGTAAAATTTTGAAATGGTATTCTGAACTTTGTTTCAAACTATTCAAAACCCTGAGCAAGGAAACTGTAATAGCTTTCACTAGATTCTTCTTCAGAAGATGGGTGCTATGTTTTTGCATTCAGTTAATGAAATTGCATACCCGGGACAGACATGTTCCATGGAATGAATTGAAAGTATATATATTTTTTTCTGGAACCAAGGGGAAAATAATTATAAAGAACAAATTTCATTTACCTTTGTGATTGCCTAATCTGCTTGGCCAAGGAGGATTAAACATGTAACTTATACTTTCATGGATTACAATAGTTCAAGCATACCTGGTAGCTTGTGCAAGTATGTAGCCAGTTTTGTAATCACGAACAAGCCAATCACGCCTTAAACTATTTTTCCCTGATCCGGCTACCCAAGTATCAATTTCCACTACATCGCCCCTTTAAACAACTTTCAGGTTGTTAGTATAAAAGTCCACGAATAAAAACAGGCAAAAAGTGTCAAGGAAGCCATTATTTCATACAATTCAGAATCCACAGGCAGGTAGGGGACTGGAGTTAATTACCAAGAAGGATAACGCTCGACATGAACTTGCATCCGGGTAACCACCCAAATGAGATTTGGTCCAGATGATTTGGAGAAAAGCACGCCACCAGTTTTTCAAACTCACTTTAAATCAAAATCACTGGATTCTGACAGTTTTTTTTAATTTGTACGAGAGACTTAGACACTGTCGCCCCCTGATTTGAAAAATCCTGAAATATCTGCTAAAATAGCATCAAAATTGTGGGAATTTCATCACCTTGACATACCCGGCCCTCAGCAACCAAAGCTCTGGATGCGCCTCAGGTTTGTTCTTGGATCTTTATCAAATTGCTTGTGGTGTACTTTTTTCTTTTTCTTTACTGAATCTTTTGTTATTAAAACCAGAAACTGGTTAAAGACAACGTTGGTGGTATGTCCTGACGTTGAGGTTGCTGGATTCCGACTGGATTACATGGAAGACGAGGTCAATTTTCTGGAGAAGATGTTATCAGGCGAGAGTGAAAGCATTGGATTTTGCCACAATGACTTGCAGTATGCAAACATGATGTTTAACGATGAAGATAAGTGCTTGACAATAATTGTGAGAATACTCCACCTGAAAATCTTTATAGACATCACTTTTTTCATGATTTGAAGGAATTCTTCACTGCTCTCATCAACTAACCAGTTGCAGACTTTTGCAAGTTTTCTGTTCTGAACAATTAAATCCAAAAGAATGCTTTTACAGGGTTTTATTTTATTTCTGTCTAATTAATTTATATATATATAGTTTGAAGATAGTGATACATCTGCTTTAATATGTGCAGGATTATGATTGTGCTCATTATGGTAACAAGATTATTTCATATGCTAAAAAAATATATCCACTGCACCAAATTAATCTATATAGATCTAACTACCTCCAAAATCCAACCAATGTACTTGACGTTGTTCACATGCCTGTTTACATCCAAATCAGTCCATCTTGGCTGTAAAAAAATGTAACAAATCATCAGTCATAGGTAGTTATTTAACCCCTGGAAAAAATTTGCTGGCCCAAAATATGATTCACAACAATCCTGTATAAGGGCATTTGAAAAGAGTGCAAACATCAGTCCTTACTGTTAAATTGGAGTGGATGTATTGAGCAGTGTCATCACCCAGCTTTTCTAATTTTTCATGATGGCTCTGGTCAATCACTGTTCTTTCAAGATAATATGGAGATATCTCATTTTTTACTGCTTCTGGAAATTTAGACAGTTTTCTTGTGTTTCTGTTCATCATAACCCAGGTGCTGCCCAAAGAAAAATGAACGAAAGGTTAACAAACATAGCAGTAAAATTTTGAAATGGTATTCTGAACTTTGTTTCAAACTATTCAAAACCCTGAGCAAGGAAACTGTAATAGCTTTCACTAAATTCTTGTTCAGAAGATGGGTGCTATGTTTTTGCATTCAGTTAATGAAATTGCATACCCGGGACAGACATGTTCCATGGAATGAATTGAAAGTATATATATTTTTTTCTGGAACCAAGGGGAAAATAATTATAAAGAACAAATTTCATTTACCTTTGTGATTGCCTAATCTGCTTGGCCAAGGAGGATTAAACATGTAACTTATACTTTCATGGATTACAATAGTTCAAGCATACCTGGTAGCTTGTGCAAGTATGTAGCCAGTTTTGTAATCACGAACAAGCCAATCACGCCTTAAACTATTTTTCCCTGATCCGGCCCAAGTATCAATTTCCACTACATCGCCCCTTTAAACAACTTTCAGGTTGTTAGTATAAAAGTCCACGAATAAAAACAGGCAAAAAGTGTCAAGGAAGCCATTATTTCATACAATTCAGAATCCACAGGCAAGTAGGGGACTGGAGTTAACTACCAAGAAGGATAACGCTCGACATGAACTTGCATCCGGGTAACCACCCAAATGAGATTGAGACGAGTCATCTCGTGTGTGGAGCCAAATCCATCGCCATTCATCCCAGCAACACAAACATGGTTCAGAGCAGTTTCCTGCATAAAATGAAATGATATTAGACATCATGTATAGAGATTACTCTTTGGTGAAACAAAACATACAGATATCAAGAAGTTGGGTTGGTTTAGCCATATTGCCAAAAGCCCAGTTTTGATAGATAGATAATGATTACCAGTACCAATATTAATATAATATCTGCTAATCACCTGAAGATGATTCATCATAGTCTCAATTGATACACTCATGTCTACCCTAACCTCATACGATCTGATAGAAAATTTCTGCCTATAAACCAAATTCCCTTGTACAAGCCTCCCCAGCCTGAACACATCTTCTTCTTCTGCCAATTCGACTGCAATACCATTAGTCCTGGTTGTGTGAATTAGTTATTTATCCTTCACTTTGGAGCCATTGATTATATTAGGTGCTCCTTGAACATTGGCAATCACTTTGAGGATCTTTCCTTGTCCAGATAGAGACTTTGATACAGAATTCTTGACATGTAGATTCATGGAAGATCCAAATGATAGTGACTTCACATAGAATTTAGAGGTCAATATCATCTTGGTCCTATGAATGCTTTCTGTGGTAGCAAAAAAGGATGTTTGCCACAAATTCCCATAAGCACCAGCCTCCATTATATCAAACTCTGTATAAGAAAAAAGAATATATTGTATCCAAAGGATTCTGCAAGTTCAAATGCAATGGACAAAGATACAAATTATACACTGTCAGAGCAAGAACATGTGCATATATAGAGGCATGCACTGATTCCCTTTAACTTGGAACTAAATTTGGACAACTTTGCATTCCTAAAGAGCCCACCTCTTTCACACAAACACAACGCAGAGAAGCCTACGCAGAAACACTCAATTGGAAATCCACACGCAATATAGAAAGATTAAAGGCTCTGCAAAGCTTGATAAATCCTTTTTTAAATGTATAGTTTATGGCCGTTTTCATGTATTTTCAATTATGTTAACTTGCTTATATAATGCAAATGGCCCCATTATTTGAAAAAGAAAAGCAAGATTGATACACGTAGGAAAGCAGGTGGATAGTAGCTGTGTTGGCTCTGGTAATCCAGCAATCCAACGAAATCGACTCCAACCACTTACAACTAACAAAGAGGATGCCTAGACCAACACTCTAGCTGCATAATCACTTGCCAGATCATTTATTCAGAATAGCCAAAGAGACCCCATTTCTTCAGAATAACCAAAGAGACCCCATTTCTTCATTTCTATCCTGAGAATATTCATCTGTCCACCTCTACCTGGCAAATCAATCCCAATGAACAATTGTCTGGGTCAAAGTTCTGGATATGGGTGAATATTGATAATCAAATAGATTCAGACTGGGATTGGAAGTGGGCTCTGTCGATGAATTCGAAGAGGCAGTGGGCATGCTCGAACAAAATAGTCTACAATTGCAACGACTGGTAGATAACTTTACTGCCTACCTTATGGTGCTACAGTTAACAACTTTGGCTACCAACGCGGTCTTTTAGAGGGAAGAAGACAATCGAACTAGACAATTGAACTTCTGATCCATCCAACAACAAATGAAAGTGTGAAGATATTGTTAGCTAGAGTGCCAATGAACAATTGATTTTGCTCTTTTTTTCATTAGATTTCAAAATATTTCTAAAATTATCTGATCTATCTAAATAACAAAGGAAAATTGCAAAATATTGTTGACCAAAATGAGATTAAACAAATAATTTTATTTTTATTTATTAAATTCTAAAATATTTCCAAAATTTATAATCAAATTAAATTCCATTAATACTATGCAAACTTGTAAAAATTTAGATATATAAATAAGGCCAGGAAATTTAGTGATAACTAAGTTGTCACAAGTTCTATATTGATTTGGGGAAAGTGTGCCACATGAGTTTTGATTTACAAAGAAGGCATTGACTACTCTGCACTGATATTTATTTTAATGATATCATAATGTAAAACTAATACATCAGGAGAGTTGGTGAAATTTTTGTACTAGATGCAAAATAAAGTTTATTCAATGCCATACTCAAGTCAAAGTTATACGTCCTCAACATGAATGAGGAGATTGGCTGGAAATTTTGGTTCTTTAATGAATCAAGTAATGTTTACGGCATATTCATTCACTTTGCATTGGTATTGGTACGTATATATGGTGAATAATTTATATTTATAATAGAACTTGTATTGGTTTTTTCTAATTTTCTAATAATTAAATAATTTTAATACGTTGTTAGAAGAAATGTTATTGAAGAAGAAACACACAAAAAAAATTATATTTTATTTAATTATAATTGTATTTATAGTATTATATATTTGATTAAACTAAGATAGACAATTGAACTGAGATCATAATTATAAACTAATTAAAGATGAGATCTACACAAATCTAGTGCTTCCAAAAGATGCCTAGATCTAAAACTTTCAATTTTTGGTTTAAGAAGTGTCTTCTTGAAGATGTCAACTATGATGCCTTTAGTAGAAAAATGTTCCATATAGAGTTCTTTCTTCTCAATGAGATCTCTAATACAATGATAACTTGTTTCAATATGCTTTGATTTATCATGGAACATAGGATTATTAGCCAACTTTACACATGATAGATTATGGCAACAAATAAGAGTCGTGGTCTTCTCTATTTTTTTTTCTCAGTAAAGACTATTCTATTAATAAAAAGAGGAAAAAATATTTACATAGAGGTTTGAGCCTCTGAGGGGGCTGTAGCCTACCCTCTACCAAAAAAACTATTGCAGGTGTCCTGATGCCTGACTTTTACATAGTTAAATATCAAAACCATTGGCAAACTGGAGTTCTTTAGAAAATTCATCTCTGCGCTGAGCTAGATCAGGGTGAGGCTGCATAGTAACCTGATCCCTTACAAAAAATATTTCCCTTTAGAAGGGCTATTACATTTCCATTGAGACTCAAAAAACCTATAGACTGTAAATCTCAAGCCATTTAGAAAGCATACCAAGAACAGACCACAAAAGTTCGCTTTCAGAAAAGTCATTGAAACCATGAAGCACTTAATCCTACTGAGGAGAGCCGACATCCTTCTTGCTTGCTTGGTTGACCCAGGTAACCATGAGGTTGTCTTCTACATCCATCGTGCTGCGTCCTGGAGGGAGAACCAGGCTGAGGATGTTCCCGGAGGTGCTCGCAGGCTCACAATCCATAATGGGCTCCTGTGCAGATGAAGGTTGGTGCCGAGAGATTTCCTGCTGGTCATCGTCGCACAAAATCCCCGAGTCGTTGAGGCCATCCCCAATTGGGCTTCCTTGAAGAGCACTCGAAGTATGGGAGTGAGCCTACTCCCTGGATGTTTCTCCCGATCTAGCAGGCTCTTCCTCTAATTCTGGCTCTTCCTCCTCCTCCGAAAAGAGAACCGTGACAATAGCAGAGATGAGCGGCTTGTTCAGCTCGCTGCGAAATTTAAAACGAGTTGAATGGAAAGAACTGGTGAGAGAGGGACCAGAACTGTCGGAGGGTGGTGAGGGGGGCGGGACAGAAGCTAAAGGCTCTAAGCATTGTGGGACAGAGCCTCCGCGACTGCTAGAGCCTCCCCTGGACCCAGTATTACTCCCATGTCTGGGGATTCCATGTTGTCGAGGCATGGTGAAATTCGGGTGGTGAATGTCCAGACAGAGACTCTAAATTTGGGAGATAAGCAACCAATTGCAGGCTGAAGACCAGACGCTCCGAGACCAGACGCCTTCCAACACAACCCAATTATTAACTGGTGAAACCCACTACTCTCGCCCGGTACTGACCAGATGCGCTATGCCTAGACCCCAAACAATGACAAGCAGCACGAAATTCTTGTGCCAGACCCAAACATAGAGAATGAACTTAATGAAACATACGTCAACATTATTCAGACACGGGAATAAACTTAATGAAACAGGTTCAGACCCAATGGACCCTCTTAACATTCCAGAACCAACGGACAAATACCTGACCGAGGGAGGCTCC
The DNA here is from genome assembly GCA_000404065.3 of Pinus taeda. NCBI lineage: Eukaryota > Viridiplantae > Streptophyta > Pinopsida > Pinales > Pinaceae > Pinus > Pinus taeda. Next base: position 118,001 of record APFE030362216.1, on the reverse strand, counting down.
CATGCACTATTCGCTGCCCTGGAACTCAGCCTAATTAACCACTTGAAGCATGCCTTTGTGCCATATCCGCCGAGGAGTAGCTCTTTTATGCCCTGATTGAGGCACGCCATCCGGGAATGATGTCCCTGCAACTCATTAATTTTCCTGCTCAACGCCATTACTCCCAAGCGCGATCCGCCATTTTTCAGAGCCTTGAATGCCTGAGTTTCTCCTGCCTTTAACCGCCAAGGACTGCTGGTCGTAGCGCCAACTGCTATCCTCTTTAGTGATGGCATTAATACGTGGTTAATGCACCCGCATCTGGGTAAGAGTCGTGGTCTTCTCTATTACTCTAAGCTCTAGAAGCAATTTCTTAGGCCATATTGCTCCAAAGCCCTTGGTAGAAGCATCAAATATTCAGTGTTTGCCAAATGATAAATCAATTCAAATTTGTTTCTTACTACTCCAAGAAATCATGCCAAAACCTAAGGAGAAAGAATAACTTGTAATAGATTTTATGAAATTCATATCACCTGCCTAATCAACATCTGTGTAACCATACAAAAAATATATTTTCCTTTTTCAAAACTAAGACCATAAGAAATAGTTTCACTCAAACAATGAAGAATTATTTTAGCAGCCTACCAATGGATCTTCCTTGCCCTTACCATAAACTGACTTAGAACATTTACAGCATATGATAAATCAGGAAAGGCTAGAAATCAATTTAAAATATGAGGTAGCATCCACTTCTTCAATTGGATCATCAATTCTCAATTTAACACAAGGATCCATGGGTGTAGAGATAGATTTACAACCATAAGTTTTGAAGCTTTTCAAAATCTACAGTGTACTTGGCTTGAATCCAAGGAAAATTTTAGGGGCTAAATTTCATAGATGGACTAATTTCAATGTTTTTTTAAACAAAAAATTCACTCGTTTCCATTTTTTGTTTAGATGATTTGTCCAAGTTTTATACAATAAAATTAGTATACCTTAACAATAGCCAAAACCTTATAAAGACTATATAAAATTAATAAAAAATTTGAATATTCTTACAAATATATCACCAAACATTTTACAATTTTCATATTAGGGACTAGTAATATCCACCAAAATTTCTACACTTCAAGGTAAATTTCCATTCCTAGAATTTTACCTACCTGAGTTGAAAGAAGTTGTTCTTTATCTTGTGAAACTTCCAGACCAGAGGAATAGTGAAGAGGACCCAAAAATTCCTAACATAATTCATTTTTCAACCAATGAATTAATTCATCATCATTTCCCACCAAAATAGTATCATGTACATATAAAATATGAATAACAATGCTATGATCACCATCATGTAGAAAATATAGATATCAATTCTTGATTTTCTTACACATTTTCTATGGAACCACTCATCAATACTAGTGTAGCATGCATGATGAGCCTATGTGAGACCATATAGGGCCTTCTTTAATTGCACGCAAGATCCTCTTTACCAGCTACTTCAACCCATATGGTTGTTGTATATGGACTTCTTCTTTCAAAAGTCCACTTACGAGGGTTTTATTTACATCCAACTAGTGAATATTCCAATTATAACTAGTAGCCAAGGAAAGTACACATTTAATGGTAGTATATCAAGAAATAGGTGTTGTTGTATTTGTAATACTTTCTTGCATTTATGTTGAATGGTCATGTTTTCCATCCATGGTACAACAATGAAGAGGTGCAGTCTAGGCGTTCAAATGGAAATCAAAAGGGAGAGGTGGCACATTGAATGACCATCTTAGAGAAGGCTCAGCATATCAAGGGCTCATCTCGATCTGGGTTAGACTGTGATGCAGTATATTTTGCCTTTTTTCCTGAATCTTTAAAATGTGGACTAGCTGTCAACTTTGACATGAATACAGTTGCCCAGATCTATCTCATGTATACAACATACTGTGCTGACTACGAAAAATGCAGAATTTATAGGATTTTGTTATACAAAATACAAACACATGTATGCTTTGGGAATTTGATTTTCTAGTAAAATTCTGATTTGAAGGTAATTTTGTTCTCTCGTTCTCTAAGAATTGGGAGATTTGTAGATCATGCATTGTGGGTGAAAAACATAGAAATTCAACGATTGAGTGAAACTGAATTATGCAACTTGCACCACGTTGTGGGGAGCTAAGTCAAGGGTTCCATGAAACCTTCAGGTTTGGAATTTGGCGAACGTGAAAAAATTCGAAATTCAGTGGTAATGCTTGGTACTAGTGGTAATGCTTCTGAGGACAAGGGCAGCCCTTTGACAATATCTCATATACAAAGGTTTCAAAGCTTCTATATCTTAAATGGCTAAACAAGATAGCTTCTATATCTTAAATGGCTAAGCAAGATTTGTTAGACCTGTGGATTTTAGTATATGAAACCATTTATACTTATGTTAGCTCGCTAATTGGCTCTCTTATGCAGCAATGTTCTTGGATCATATGCCCATTTCATATGGAATGTCTACTAAGTGGTTCTAGTTAATGGGGCATTGATTTGAGTGTTTAATATATTTTTATTCTTTATCAAAGTATTTTTTTGCTCTATTTGCTTTTTTCAATTTATGCCTTACGACGTTTCCTTTGCAACATCTGGTGCAAATGCTAGTTTTTAGTAAATTTGTATATACATGAATCAATTAATACTTGTAATTGGAATCATATCATATTGGAAATCAACCACACACATTTAAGTTACTTGTCGAATTTTAATTGCCGAGAAAGTGCATTGATATGACTATATAAATGTAGTATGTTTTTAAAATAAAACTACATTGTAAGTTATTTTCATTCCTAAAAAATGATATATAATTAATTGATGGTGTGTTCTAAGTGGAATATTAACGTTTCATTGAACATGTATCATAGATGAATTATGTCTAAACTTTTTTGAATAGTAAGGAATTTCATTTCATTATCTAATGATAACTTTTTATAAATTTGTATTTTTAAGTAAAATAAAATTATATCATATGAGTCAACAAGGCACGAAGTTATGTTTTCAATGTTTACTTATATTGATTAATATGAGTGACTATGTGATATATAATGGCCATAAACTATGGATCATTTCTTCCAAAAATAATTATTAAAATTTTCTAATAATAAGTATTAAATATGTTATCTATGACTAGAGGCCAATGAGACATAGATCAATGACTTTAAACTCTTTAAATTTTAAGCCACCGAATTTTCAATATATAATTATTTCAAACTTAGATGTGTTCTTAATTTAGTTATTTATGTATGCAATAATCTCATGTGATCAAATAAATCAGGAAGCCATTTATTGATTTTCATTTTCCTATCATTTTATTTAATAAGAGTGTATAAATGTGACATTATTTTTGAAATCAAACTCCATGTAAAACAAAATGTTTTTAATAATAAAAATTGTAATAATTAATTGATAATGAGTTCTATGTTGTCTATTTGATTTTCAATCCATAAATTTTTATAACTATGTATTCTCGAATCAATTACTTATATATGAAATCCTCTCATATAAGTCAATAAGTTAGAAAGCCATTTATTGATTTTATATGGCTATCATGTGGTTCCATATCACTGTATAAATGTGACAATGTTGTTTTTGAAATAAAACTCCATGTAAAAGAAAATGCTTTTCCTAATAAAATGTGGAATCATTATTTTCTAATGAGTGTTAAGTGGACTATTTAGGATCTTCAAGAGACGAGCCATAAATGGATGTTTTAAAGATTTTTGTAACATAATATGAATTTTGATTTTCCCATCTAAATTAATATTTTTTAATATTCATTTTTTAAATATATTATTTGTACTTGATATAATATCATAGAAACCAACAAAAAATGAAGCTATTTATTGAATTCTATTTAGTTATATGCTTATAGAATACATTTTTATGAATGTAATGTATTATTGAAATGAATCTCTTAATGTAACACACGCTCTCTCTCTCTCTCTCTCTCGATATATAATATATATATATATAATATATATATATATATATATATATATATATATATATATTTCAAAGAAATGATTATGATTTTTCTATTGAAAAGGGAGAATGATATGCAAACCAAAACCCTTACATATTTCTTCCTGTTTCACAATGATTGTAATTTCAAATGTGCAAAAAATTAAGAGCCTATAATTATGGCATTATTTACCCACTATTTTGAAAATGTGCATATCATATTCTCTGTGAAATAATTTTAAAGGAAAAATGAACCTACATCACATCAAACAAACTTAAACAAGGGAGGTTTAACAAATGATTGAATAAACTGCTAATGTGAGCTCTCATTTAGGTCTGCTTTCATTAAACGAGACTTGCTACTCTAAAAATTGAACTTTTTTACCCTTTTTCCTTGCTGGACCTTCGCCAACTTCGGTCTTTGTTGACACAATTTGTGCTCCACTAGCACAATTTTCTTCCATGTGAGCCAATTTACAGTTCATAACTATCAGTGATTTCCTAGCTTCTCCTTAGAACCTCTTAATTTTCACTCTACATGATCTCAAGTTTGGTGTTGATGAACAACTAGAAATATTTTTTTTCCCTCCTTTACTTCATTCCTTTGATTCAGTGCACACAATAAAACTTCGATAGCTTCCAAGGGCTTATCTAGAAGTTGGCTCATATGCAATTACTCATTTCCATGGAATGAAGGGCCTATGTTCTCCATGCAGGGGTTGCACATTCATGGAAATTGGCACCCAGGTGAGAGAATTATTCATAGCACATGGATGTCGGTGCTTAAAACTGGGGCAATGCTAGATTGACACCTTTCATCATTTACCTCCATAAGAAATAATGTTGCTTACCCACCATTATATAAGCCCTAATGAGCTCCACACCAAGCCTATGATATCTACCTCAGCCATCATTGATCTGCCTTATAGCATCTAATTGTAGAACTGCAATGTCCATTCGATATTTACTTTAGTTTTCTTAAAAGGATTATAGATGGATATGGAGAAGGAGAGGGATTAAATCCAACCTAAGATGAATTGAATGAGGTCTTAGTATAACTATTCTTGCACTACTACAAAATGACTAATTAGCTACTAAAAAAATGACTAAATTTTGCATATAAATGTCCATTTTTCAGTCAGTGACCAGTAGTCGCTAATTTATAGTATCTTATTACGACCAACTTTTAGTCATTTTTAGCTTAGTCATTAATTGGTTATCTCAATTTTATCGTCTATTATTATATTTAGTCATTAATTTAGTCATTGATTTAGTCTTTAATTGCCACAATTAATGACCAAATATACAACAAAATATATTCCTATATGATCACCCGAAAAAACCAATTAATGACAAAAAAAATAGACCAAAATGTTGGTTGTATTATAAGATACTATATAATAGCTACTAATAGTTAAATACATGCAAAGTTCAGTGATTGTTTGAAACCAATTATTGACCAAAGAAATATGATTAAATTTTGGTTGTGTTATAAGATACTGTAAATTAGCTACTGATAGTCATAAGTTGTCATTTGTAATCACAAATTTATCATTTGTAGTAGTCATTTATCTTTTTTTGGTAGTTTCATATTCATTATATAAATGACTAATTTAGTAGTTTATATTCATTTCATTAATAATCATTGTAAACGACTAATTTAGTCATATTCATTTTATTTATGTTCACTATTAATCAATATAAACTATTAATTAGTAGTTTTAGATTTATTTTATGTGTTTATTATTAATCAACATAAATTAATTAGTATGATTTTGAAACTAAATTAAAAAAAATGTTATACAATGTGCATGTTCTTCTAATATTAAAACACAAAGTTATATATGTTAATTACAATACTAAATAATATCAAGTGCAACTATAAATAATTCCAACTACATAAATTATATTACATGAAATGTCAAGCATTACAATATGAGTTTCCAACTTAATATTGGTTGGACCTCAATTTACACATGAAATATTGTTTCATCACTTTAAAACATTATCATTGTGTTGCCAAGGCATTGTAGGTGAATTCACAAACTTTGAAGACTTGATCATCGGTCTCTATGTGTGTGTTTCATGCGAGATATTATCTTTAAGGGTATCACTAGACCATTTCTTTTCTCAGACTCTTTCTGCATTTGTCGCTCTAGTGTTATTGTTCTCCTTTTTTTTCAATTCCTTTTTTTGACCATCAATATTGAGTTCCTCTTCTGAAAAGAAAGAAGATATAATGCAAATTATAAGACATGTAATATGATGAACACTAGAATATAAAATAAAGTAGACTATAAAGGATTTATACAACATATACCTCAACACCAGCTATGTCAATGCAATTTTTCCCCAGAAAAGCAAGAAACTTGAATAAGTTTTCTTCAGTTGAGTGATAGTGGCCATTATGCGGCCAGATGGCCTGTACAAACAAAATAAATAAAATTCTACCATAGAAAAAGAAAACCTTGGTAACTTAATAACAATAATGTCTTCTAAGTTACAATTTAAAAATATCAAGTTGTATCTATCTTGGAAAACAAATGGAAAGAAAAAGACAACATATAATAAATAATGTATGACAACTACCTAGAAAATTGCATCACAGAAGAAAAAAATCTCCTATGGTTACCCATACATGTGGGTGGTTAACATGCCCCAATATTCCATGATCCTTACGATCCAGAGGAAGTAAACCTCCTACTAACATAATGATTGATTGTTGCATCTTGGACTTTCCTCTCCTTTGTGAGAAAAAATTAAAAATAAGTCCATCATTAACTAGTTGTACTCCATAGTATCATTTTCGCACGTTATCTCCACATACCTACAAAAAATGTCATATATGCCAAACAAATGGAATTTTGGAATTGTTTCTAAAACTATGTCATTTATACCCCCTTCCAATGTATCTAACCAAATGTACCCACTTGATTTTCTTCTTTCATATTCATCTACATCCTAAAAAATACTTGTTTAAAAAAAAAAAGACAACCTCAATATCTCTAGATCCTAATTCCCATCCATATTTTCCATAAACCATAATAATTAATAGTCTCTTATGATCAACATTGTACAACAATGAAGCTACACAAAACTAACTATTCGTATAAAACAAAAATGAAGCTATTGGTTTAAAACAAACAATGGAGCTTAATTTCTATTAGTATAATAAAGCTTAATTTCTATTGGTAACTACACAAAATATAAATGAAGTTATTGTTATAAAATAAACAATAATGAAGCTACAAAAAACACTCAGTCAATTAGTATAAATTCCAAACATAATGAGAAAAGGAGCAGTGCATAATTCTCTACCATGTGCTCTACCAAATAAAATGGTAAAAATACTAGAGGAAAACTCTCTTCTTTACAACGCATTTTAAGAAGAATAAATGGATATTCATTTCCCTATATTATATTATATTTTAAGAAATTCCTTTGCATTCTAATGTAGAAGTACCTCCACATAAAGAGATATAATTTTTCAAGTTTCCACATACATCATATAAATTTAGGATGGTACTTCCATAGGAAATAAAATGAATTAGACCCAAACAAATCACATACTTGTGACAAGAAGAGGTATGCAAAGCATTGGTTATCTTGCACAGATAAAAAAGTTTCACTGTTTTGTCTATGGATCCTGCAGCCAATACCCACTCATTGAAAGAATTGAATGCAGGACAATTAAAATGAATAAATAGGAATACACTTTATGATGGAAATAATACTGAGAGGCCGGGGGGGTGAATCAGTATTATCAAATCAAACACTTTTACGTTTTCATACTCAGATATATACACGCTACTTTAGTTAAGGTAACCCACGTGTACACACATCTGTGTCTAATGCAACTAGAGTATATCCAGTAAACTTATGATTCAATTAATCCATTATATGTTGATCTTTAATCAGTGCATTGAAACTTCATTAATAGTAAAAGGGGCAGTAAACTAGAATAGATCATCACACATAAGAAGCACACATGAACACCAAGATATAAGGTGGAAACCCAATGTGGGTGAAAACCACCTGTTGCAATTTGTCTCTATCTTCTTTTAATAAGAAACTTATTTTTACAATATTTTTGTACTGGTACAGCCTTATACCAGTACACAGGCTTCTACCTGTAGAAGGCTACAACCTTCTCTCATTCTCCAGTTTCTACTGGAAGGGAGCTACAACCCCCTTAGCTCTTGTACTAGCTGATCCATTTACTAGTAAGTAGGTGCCGACCTACAGAAGGCTCCAACCTTCACTCATAATCCAGCTGCTACTGGAAGGGAGCTACAACTCCCTGGCTTTTGTACTGGGCGATATGTTTACCAATACATAGGCACCAACCTACCGAAGGTTACGATCTCTCTTCCTCCAGGGACCACGTTTCATAAATTTTCATATTGGATACTCTTGAAGCACAACACCATAATCTGAAGGCCACGTTTCATCCAATTTTCATACTGGACCCATCAATATCATTGAAGCACACAATCAATCAACACTAGCATAATAAATCTCTTAACCACCCAATACTGAATCACTGAAACCCTGTCAACAAACTGCAGTCACCAGAACACAGAGCAGAACACAGAACTCTGCAACAATGTTCAGATCTAGCTGTATCATCAAAAGTCATGCATCAGAGTGCATACGCTACTTGGAAGAGTTGAACCAGAATGTATACGCAACTTCACCAAAGCGAACCAGCGTATATGTCATTAATTACTTACTTATAACTTCATTGCACTTCCTGACTTCAAACATACCTAGATCATTACATATACAAGGATAATATGTGTGTTAGCAACCAGATCTAGTCCATCAGATCACATAAAGATAATTCAATATGATCCTGATCCATTATTAGATCTCATCCATCAACATTGAAGCTAAACACAATCAACCAACTGCATATGCAAAATACTGACACTAGTAAACAATCATCAGAACTTATCAACAACCAGAACCACCTATAACTTCAAACATCATAGCTCATATGGTATACGCTACTTAGATGTATCTAACCTGTGTATGTACACACTTTTATCATAGTCAACCAGCATATACATCTCTAAATAGTCATTCATGATTTACATCTCTATCTATTCATTCATAATATTTACAAAAAATTACATGCGTCAGTATACAGATCTAGAATAAACATGATCAAACCATATAGAGATGATTCATTCCAAGCCATTATATCCCGATCTATCCTTAGATCTTGTTCTCCATCTACTGTTGAGATTCCTCCTTAGCTCAGATCAAGCAAGGCATCATAAACCCATAACCTACATACTGGATCTCATACTTCATCAGATATTAGAGACTTACTTGGTGCCTTTACCTAATGATCTTCTCCTCCTTTTATAGTCTTAGGCCTTTACTCAATAACATGGTCCAAAACCACTTAGAACCAATACCTTGGACCAAATACTTGGGATCAACACGTCGGAAAAGCCAATACCATGGATCATAATACCATGGTCCAAATACCATGGACCAAAACCAAATGTACACGCCTTTCCTTGCATGAGAGTGCGTGTATACGTATACGCACTTTTTGGTCGGATAACCCACATGTATATGCGGCTTTATCAAGGGTAACCTGCGTATATCTCTTTTTCTTCATTCTGTGAGCCTGAGCTGTGATCTGTCATCTTAGTAAGTTTCCATCAAGGACAAAACCTGTATCATAATGCCAACAATCTCCCCCTTTGGACTTGATGGAAAATTTATCTTGCCATACTGAGAACTGTCATCTTAATGAGTTGTCATTGTTCATTACATCTGAACCGATTCCTTTGAGCTGCCCTGCATCCCATGTATTCTGTCACATCTGATATCTCTTCTGTAGATTCATCTAGTTATATATTAGTGAGTTGTTTTGCTACAAGTGGGTTTCCATCAAGTACAACACATGCATCATAATGCCAACAATCCCCCCCTTTGGACTTGATGTCAACAACCATACCCATTCACTCTCCCCCTTTGACATCAAGGGCAAAGGGCAGACCAAGATATTCTCTTCCTTGATATACATTCCGCTGTCCATACTCCCCTTGAGTACTTGTTGAAATCTCTGATTGAGCTCCCCCTTTGTATGTGCTGAGGTGTACCAATCTGTCCATGTTACCTCTGAGTACATGTTGAAATCTCTGCTCTACTGAAGTGTGCTATTCATGCTCCCCCTAACTATAAGCAAAGTTTGTAAAAAGATGTTCTACAAGAAGAACATGACTCTATCATAAATGAACTTCCTATCACCAAGGACTCATACATACATCCATCTCCCAACCAAATGGGGATTGACTCATCCACCCAACCAGGTGGGGATCCATCAAATACCAATTGTTTGTACATGACTGAAATATTACATCATCCTTCTCATGCATAGTGGGGGTACAAATTACATCATATGACCAAAAGGGATTCATCAAATGACTACAATAGATAGAGACAAACTATTACATCATGAGTCTTGATATGACCTTTACAAGATATTTATAAATATGACCAAACATCTAAATAAGACCATGATAGTCATCAATAACTATCATACACAATGTATGATCTACTCCATAAGCATATGTCAACAACATCTAGACGAGAAACTTGTATATGTCCAATAGTGTATAAGTCATCAACCTATAACAAGGTATGTCTGCATATCGATATCAACTTATCCTTTTGAACAAAATTCTGCATATGACATACAAAATCATTCACATTATATCATATGTGAAAAACACCATAGCCATCTCATCAACATCAAGATTTGCATGATCTTATATATCATCCAAGTATCATCACTTGGGAACATTTGCATCAATCAACATATGTAAGTATCAACCTATCATCATATAGGTTAGAACTCATCATCATCATGTCTCCAACAATGCAACTTTGAGTAATCATCCATGTATCCAACATGTATCTTAAGCTCAAGATCTTTTGTCAAGACTTCTTGATAACAACAACAATCCTCATCCATGTGAGCACCAAGAACTATAGGAATCCTGCATCATAACTGTATTATATGTCGACAGTAGCATATGAGTGACTCATCATCAAGTACTGAAATTGTGTATTCAAGCTTTGTACTTATCCCTATGAAGATCACCATGTAAGCACCATATACGCATCATCTGAGAATCATCCACAAATCTGATCTGAACACCAACTATGTAACCCCAAGAATCATATGAGACTTTGTCATGGACAACTCATAACTATATCATAGAAAGATGTATCATTTAGCCATATAAGCATCATTACTAACCATAATGCCAAAAATGCATTATTAAAAGCATATGCTCCCCCTGAACCTGTGCCATCTTGTTTACTGTCAGATCTGATCATGCATATATCAGCAAGAAGTATCAAGGCATAATCATCATCAAGCTAGGATAAAAACACTTCTAATCATCTTACAAGTATAAATACATTTCCACACATCATCAGCAGATTGTAACCATTAACAAATAGAGTAAATAATGCACTGAATCATATCAGACCCTTTTCCTAAGCCTGTCCCACTGCTTTAATCAAACTAACATATATGCGACTGTACAGACTCTAACTCACGTATATACATGACTTCTCTTTATGAAAATTGCGTATGAGATTGAGAACATTGAAGGTTTACACTTTCAGCTTCCTCTGAGTCTGTTATGTTTGTACATTGTGCTATGCCACATCTTTCAAACTGTGCTTCCTTCTTCTTCCATATCTTCAAGTGTGATGACGTTTTCTCCTTTTGGTATGGTGTCCATACTTTGTTCCTGCATTTATTTTCTTTATGTCCAAAATTGTTACATGCATAACATCTTACATGTTTCATGTTCCTTCTATTGCAATCAATTACTTTGTGGCCAAACATATTGCAAGCAAAACAATATCCCTTGAAGTACCTGGAATGTGATAATCTTGTTTGATGGTCTTGAACCATTCTACTTCTGCATATGGCTACAACATGTCCAAAATTATGACATACATAACATTCAACATTATTCATCAGAGGAGTAAAAGATTTTCTTTGAAGAATTTCTTTCCTTGGTTGTTGATGGGATTGACCTCTCATCTCCTTGTTGAGTATTTCAGATTGTGCATTAGAGTTCCTTGTCTTATTTTTTGAACTAGATTCACCTTCAATAGATTCATGAAAACCAAGGCCAGATTTGATAGCAAGAGACCTTTGACTACTAAGAATATCATCCAAGATCTTAGTACTATCTTGAAATCGTAAAGGCTTATCCTTTTCTTCTAGGTTATCTTTTATAATATTTACCTCAGCCTGATGTTGCTCCTCCTTTTCACGATACTGCTTCTTCATGTTTTCTTCAACTTTTATTCCTTCTTCCAACTGATGTTTTAATTCAAGAACTTCGTTTTCTTGTTTTTCAAGAGCTTGGAGTAGTTCTTTATTTTTCTTATTTGATTCTTCAAGATCTTCTTTTAGCGAGAGGATCGTAGCTTCAAGCCTTTCATAGTAACTGGATCTTTCTCTGAGTTTCTTGATTGTTGTGCTCCTTTCATGTACTTCATTTTTTAATGATGTTACTTCATCCTGCAACTTTTGAGATTGATCTTCCTTTTCCTTGAATAGCTTCCTTACCTTGTTTCCTTCCTCTAGTTGAGCTTTTAGATTGGTAACTTCTTCTTTGGAGACACATTCCCTTTTGTGCAATAGATTTTGTTGATCTCTAATTTTTTTTGTAAGCCTTTTAAATTATGCCTCTATTTGATATCTTTCTTTATCACCCATAAGAGAAAATTCAGTTGTTTCGCTATCACTTTCATCATCTTCAAATGGATGGAGAAATGTATCACCAGAGGATAACAAATTCATACCTAATAGTTCTTTTGCTTGTTCATCCTCATTCTGAAGTGATTTCGAATCTGAAGTGTTTCTTCCACATATTCCCCAATTGATTCTCCCACTGGCATAGTTCATTTGAGTTGTCTTCTTCTTTTGAAGCGCTTTCTTCTTAAGCTTCTTTCCTATTGTTCTAAGGATCTCCTTCAAGCGATCAAGCTTCTACCAAAGGACCTGCTCTGATACTAATTCTTGGAAATAACACTGAGGAGGTGGGGGGGGGGGGGGGTGGTGAATCAGTATTATAAAAATCAAACACCTTTTCATTTCATACTTTATATATATATATATATATATATATATATGCTACTTCAGTTAAGGTAAGCCGCATGTACACGCATCTATGTCTAATGCAACTAGCGTATATCCAATAAACTTATGATTCAATTAATCCATTATATGTTGATCTTTAATCAGTGCATCAGAACTTCATTAACAATAAACAGGGGTAGTAAAACATAATAGATCATGACACATAAGAAGCACACATGAACACCAAGATATAAGGTGGAAACCCAATGTGGGTGAAAACCACCTGCTATAATTCGTATCTATCTTGTTTTAATAAGAAACTTCTTTTTACAATATTTATGTACTAGTGCAGTCTTATACCAGTACGCAGGATTCTACCTGTAGAAGGTTAAAACGTTCTCTCATTCTCCAGTTTCTACTGGAAGGGAGCTACAACCCCCTTAGCTCTTGTACTAGCTGATCCATTTACTAGTACGTAGGCGCTGACCTATAGAAGGCTCCAACCTTCACTTGTTTTCCAGCTGCTACTGGAAGGGAGATCCAACCCCTTGGCTTTTGTACTGGCTGATATGTTTACCAATACATAGGCGTCAACCTACTGAAGGTTACGATCTTCTCTCTTCCTCCATGGACCACGTTTCATAAATTTTCATACTTGATACTCCTGAAGCACAACACCATAATCTGAAGGCCACGTTTCATATAATTTTAATACTAGACCCATCAATATCATTGAAGCACACAATCAATCAACACTAGAATCATCAATCTCTGAATCACCTGATACTAAATCACTGAAACCCTATCAACAAACTACAGTCACCAGAACACAGAACTCTGCAACAATGTTCAGATCTAACTGTATCATCAAAAATCATGCATAAGATTGCATACACTACTTGGAAGAGCCAAACCAACGTGTATACACAACTTCACCAAAGTGAACAAGTGTATATGTCATTTATTACTTACTTATAACTTTGCTGCACTGCCTGATTTCAGACATACCTAGATCATTACATATACAAGGATAATATGTGTATTAGCAACTAGATCTAGTCCATCAAATCACGCAAAGATAAGTCATTATGATCCTGATCCATTATTAGATCTCATCCATCAACACTGAAGTTAAACACAATCAACCAAACTGAATATGCAGAATACTAACACCAATAAACCGTCATTAAAACTTATCAACAACCAGAACCACCTGTAACTTCAAACATCATAGCTCATATGGTATACACTACTTAGATGTATCTAACCTACGTATGTATGCGCTTTTATCATAGTCAACCAACGTATACATCTGTAAATATTCATTCATGATTTGCCGCTATTCCAGACTTGATTTATACCCAGACCATAATATTTACAGAACATTACATGCGTTAGTATACAAATCTAGAATAAACATGATCAAACCATATATAGATGATTCATTCCAAGCCATTAGATCCCGATCTATCCTTAGATCTTGTTCTCCATCTACAACTGAGATTCATCCTTAGCTCAAATCAAGCAAGGCATCATGAACCCATAACCTGCATACTAGATCTCATACTTCATCAGATATTCGAGACTTGGTGCCTTTGCCTAATGATCTTCTCCTCCTTTTATAGTCTTAGGCCTTTATTCAATACCATGGTCCAAAACCACTTAGAAACAATACCGTGGACCAAATACCTGGGATCAACACGTCGAAAAAGCCAATACCATGGATCACAATACCATGGTCCAAATACCACGGATCAAAACCAAATGTACGCGCCTTTCCTACATGAGAGTGCGTGTATATGTATATGCACTTTTTGGTTGGCTAACCCACATGTATACGCAGCTTTATCAAGGGTAAGGTACATATATCTCTTTTTCTTCATTCTTTGAGCCTGAGCTATGATCTATCATCTTAGTAAGTTTCCATCAAGGAAAACACCTATATCATAATGGCAACACTTTATCAGAAAAAACCAAAATAATAACTCAACCAAAAAAAACTCATACTATAATAGAAACAAGAAAATAAACCTTATTTATATGTGCATTAATTTAAAGAGCAATGAGAAAAATCGCAGAAGAAGGAAAGTGCGAGAGAAAATAAAATTGTACACTTGATATTATATTAGGTATATACAAGAGTATAAAATTGGTGGATAGGAATAGTTTATGAGTTAGGAGAGTGATAATATTTCACCCAAATCATTGGAATAAACTTACATAGATAATAAATATTGGACCAAATAAACTAGGCCTAAGTCTCATCACTCAACTAAGTTACTAAATTTACATCATGGAAGAATAGCCTAGCCTCAAAAGCAAGTTTTGATACAAAGGAAAAAATGGGTTATTATGAGTATTGGCTCAAATTTTTGTCTACCTCCTACACCTTAATTGGATAGTGTTTATAAATTTCTCATTCAATCTAATTCACCTTATAAGTTATATCTTGTTTTATGCCTTTTAGATTTCTCTTGGTTAAGAATCGAGCTTTTATAACTAATATGGAAAATATTTCCTGGAGAATAAACCTCGAAACTTGATTTATATGTGCATGAATTTAAAGAGCAATGAGAACAATCGCACAAAAGGGAAACTGTGAGGAAAATAAAATTGTACACTCGATATTATATTAGGTATATACAAGAGTATAAAATTGATGGATAGAAATATTTTATGAGTTAGGAGATTGATAATCTTTCACCCACCTCATTGTAATAAACTTACATATATAATAAATATTGGACCAAATAAACTACGCCTAAGTCTCATCACTCAACTAAGTTACTAAAATTACATCATGGAATAATAGCCTAGCCTCAAAAGCAAGTTTTGATACAAAGAAAAAAATGGATTATTATGAGTATTGGCTCCAATTTTTGTCTGCCTCCTACATCTTAATTGGATGGTGTTTATAATTTTATCATTCAATATAATTCAACACCTTATAAGTTATATCTTGTTTTATGCCTTGTAGATTTCTCTTGGTTAAGAATCTAGATTTTATAACAAATATGGAAAATATTTCATGGACAATAAACCTCGAAACTTGGTATGATTTTCCACAATCTTACAAGGTAACAAGGTTAAAAGACAAATTTTTGAGTTTTCTGAGTTAATGAAGAAATTATTAATCCTTTTCCCCTTTTTTATGTATCAAAAAAAGAAAAATAAAAGTAGGGCATGTTATATCTATCTAACAAGTTGTCCTATTTACCCCAACTCTGTAATTAATGGTAGTTGAATCCTTGGGCTACCTGATATATATCACATAGAGTGGACAAGGCTTAATCAAAGGAACTCCCCTCCCTAAACAAGGAAACAGACAACCATTTAATGGAATTTTACAGATGATTCCTCACATCTCAGAGGAACATGAATGAGTGAAAAATATGATGGACTGCCTTCAAACCTACCCAGCTCGAAGATCGCGAATTCAATCTCTCAAAACATAACCAAGTGTTCTAGAAAATGTTTGTGAGACCACAATGGTTTGTTAGTTGATCAACTCTGATCGTGAATTCAATAGGGTCAAATATGTAAATTCATTGGTATCCCCTTCAATTTTGAGGCTTCACACAAGAATATTTTGGACATGGTCATTCAAGGAGTGGAAAAATAATTCAAAAATTGTTGACCAAGGTAATGCCTAACACTACTAGATTTCAAATATGAACTAAGGTTCTAGATTTCACCCATCTACATTCATCATGTTGGGGTTCATCTTCTAATGCATAATAACATCATGAGAAATCTCTCCAAAAATATTTGGGCTAATAAGGGAGGATGAAAAGGCTTCCGTCACATCAACATGAACACATATTACATCTGAGGAGACATGAGGTATAGGAATCATTAGAGTATACCCAGGGCTCAAGCCTTATCTTTTTATTTTTATTTTTATTTCCTATGGATTCCTTGAAGTCTAAGAACTAGTTTTTATAACAAACATATCCAATCTTTGTGCACAAGTACTTCACCTTGTTGACCACTCTCTCAAAACATTCATTCATACAGGGGTTTTACAATTCTAAAAAGTAGAGTCAATATATTGTAGTTATATACGGGAATTTATATGTACTAGGGATTCTAAGAAAGGTATTTAGTAAAAATAGGGGATACCTAGTCATTTCAGGGGATGAGAGTCATTTCATCAAAAATGGTATTTTAGTAAAAACAGGGGAAGAAATTCATTTCATCAAAAAGTGCAAGGGTGTCTTGCACCTTACTTGCTTTACAAATACCATTGATGAAAATGTTGAAAGTGTATAGGTTAGGTTGGAAACCTACCTTCAACATTTAGCAGGAGAAAATTTGCTATCTGAATGGCTTGGTGGGTCAAAACTATGTGAATGAGTGTTCCACGTGAAGGTGTCAACTTTGCAAGAAAATTTATTCATCACAGTAAATGATTCTATTAATTTCTCCACCTTACCCACCTTCACATATGCTGACATCAGAAAAATGAAAGGTGCAATGGAAATTTCCTTCCCTTCTCCTTTCATTATTTTCAATACCTCCCAAGTAGCATGAATTTCTTTACTTTCCTGCAAAATGACAATCATCAAATTTTGCAAATTCCAAATTTTTTCAAGTGCTTTATCTGCGCAGTCCATAGTAAGAACCTGAAATACAAACTTAAATCTTTTTCACTACTCTCCATTACCTTAATCGCAAGCCATGCAAAAATAACAAGAGCTAATTGATCAAGAAACAAATCAACTTTAGATCCTCCATGTTTCAAGATTCTCTAGATTTCATTTAAAACAACCAAATATTGGGCCAAGAAACTCGAACCCTTTTTACTCTCTAAACCCTACCTAATTTTTCATTTTCCTTATTAGTTGGTGTTTCTTCGGACAGTTTCCACCTGTTTCTAATCCTCAACACCCAACGACTTGGACTCCGAAACCATGGATCTCCATTTCTAAAAAACTCAAAAAACTGTGCTACAATTCCACCTTCTGACTCCCATTTCCCAATTCTGAAATTTGGAAACTTCAACTTCCTTTCCTAGATTGAATGAAAATTACTAATAATAGCCTTGAAATCACCCTCACGGTATCTCCTCCTAATTTCCTATCAAAACCCAAAACATGAATGTATACATGCTCTACAACTTCTTCTGTTGCTTCTGCATATGTTGCTAATTTTGAGTTGTCCCTCATTCAAAGCCAAATCATTTCCTTGGGTTTAATATGAGAAGCCAAGAAACAATTGCAAATGAATACATTGTACCTAAGGATGGGGATGAAGCTAAATATTATTCAATGTTCCATGAAAAAACAACCATATTGCAAGTAGAAAAAATTGCTATAATGATTCTCATTGTTGGATATATTGTTTTCTACTATTTTGAATTAAATCCAAATCACATTGCTTCTATAGTATGCAAATTTTATGAGAAAATAAATATCACTGAGTTGGGTACTTACTGTATATTTGTGGAAGGTAGTAAACTCCATGAAAATATGATATAGATGACTAGTCGAAGTGTGTAAGTTCCTTTCCTTCGACACCTGAGAAGTAGGCTTGTGGTCTGGCACGTGATGTCTTTGCCTTATGAGCGATAATGTCATTTTTTATTACTCTAGTGTTTGAGTTCAGACATTAATTCGCTATTATAGTTTTCTTGGTGTTTCATAGGTATATGGATTTTCCTTGTGTTTTAGTTGGAATTGGAGGTTGGGTTTTAGATATTTGCAACCCACATGATTTACCTCTACATTAAGAGAGGCACTTTCTACAGTTGAGAATCTACTCTCACAATCATATCCGTCAAAATAGAAACCAATGCTACATATTAGTTATTTCTTGCTGCTTATTTAAGAATAAGAAAATTAAAGTGAAAAACAAGGACAAATTTGGAGGAATTTTACCTGTTGAAGAAAAGTATAGGACTGACAGTTGCAAAAATGGCTTAACACTTTCAACAATGAACAAATTAGTGTCACTATTTGCTGACCAAAATCCTCCTACTCAGTTACATCACAAAACAATTATAGTTTATGATTGAGGCAAGGGAAGATATACTCTTAAAAGGGGGGGTAGAAGTCTCTCTTAGGATTTCTCAATTATGAAGGTGGGCCATTCTATAGACATTTTGGAGGAAAGGAAGCTATAGTCCCATAATCCACAAGAGGTGGATCATTATACAAAGGAAATACAAATTTCCCTAGTCCTACAAGTTAAGTGGCTCATGGTTTCTCAACAAATGCAAGAAATAAAATGATATGGTAGCATATGCTATCAAAATAATGGAATAAACTCTGAAACCAACATACTGGAACACATTTCTAAGAAATCAAAAAAGGCCTAATAGTCTAACAAATTGCACTGGTTTATTGGAAATGAGCTTTGTGTAAATGAGTGATGGTTATGTGAAACTTTGGATGGAAGAAAGTGTTGTTCAATTTCCACCAAGATTTGCATGGCTACTTGATTCTAGATCTATATATTATAAACTATATCAAGATGATCTTCAAAAGATAAAAATTCCATGGTGCATTTTGGCACATCACAGGAAAATTGTGGATAATGTCAAGTCTCTTGATTTGACCAAAATTTCCTCAACTTCAATTGATGGTACACTCAAGCCTTGGAACATGGAAAGAAGTATAGGAAGTGTAATTTGAAACCCTATTATGACATATTCTAGGCATAAAAATGAAAAAAACATTATGGGGATTTATGCTACTAATAAGTATAATTCTATTGGTTCAGAGTCAAATCAGCTGTTTTTCTATCATGAATATTTTCCAATACCAATGGTATATTACAAGTTTAACTGTGTATACCCATTGAATATTAAAGAGGTATATGATTTCGATGGGTAGTTGGTTTCCTCTGTGTGCTAAAGAAGGAATACTCAAACTTTGGTTTCATCACCACTGTTAACATCTGGAGGCCTTTATTACACTTCATTTGTAAAAGAGATTGGATGTAAGGTGAAATCAAACTTCTTGTAGATCACACAATTGTCAAGGCATATTTGTATTGTTTCATGAAGAGTAGGCCTAACATTACAAAATATCAGATATTTGTACATTTTTTTCAAATGACCCAACCGTCCTTGAATAATCTTGGATTGGGCTTCTCCAAAATCATACACTTCTATATGTGTGTGTGCTCTCAAAGGAGTATAAGATATTTATGGATGGCACTCAATCAATAGTCGTTCGATAAATTGTGATACCATATCTACATGAAGACAGACCAATTATTCTTCAATATAGCACTTTGGATGCAACCCCAACAATGTTTGGGCATGGAAACCATTACACCTAAAATACCAAATAAATGAATTCACTGTATAGCAACACATCTCATTGCATCATGGTTCAATTGTGAATAAAATATTTAGTTTTATTTGGGGCCTTGCAATACTGATTTTTTTAGAGCCGTACCATGCAAAAATCATTACCATCCTTCAAATCCCAGATCTACATTATAAATGTAAAACTAGCTCAAGAAATCCATACAAATGTAGACTCCAAGTTGCTCTCAAAACAAGAATTTTATGACAAAGAGATTCTTTCTTGCAAATTTTGTCTAAAGCTCTTGCAGATGCTTATATGGGTAGTCACTTTAGTCTTATCAATCCTAGAAGAGGTTCTCAAGTTTTATTTGAATGATCGTATAAACCATGAAATATGTTTATTTATTACACCTGAACTTTGTATGAACTGCAACATTTTTGGAAATGATAAATTTGATATTCCTAATCATGGTGATCTAATAGCTACCTTTTTAGGAATTGTTGGAAGCCTTGAGTATTCATTGGCTCACATGTCATGGCAATTCTTTGAATATTTGTTATGGCAAATTTTGAACATCCTCTGCAATTATGAAAAAAACTCTACAGGCTACCAGTAATTTGGGCTATCCAACATTTATGTGATGTAGATGACAATATTTATACATCATAAAAAATGTAGCTAGAGAAGTATCAAAACCAAACTAAAGATATAGACCAAGGAAATCAAGATTTGCATTAAATGCCTGAGAGAATTCATCTAGTGATGGCTTAAAAAATGAGAGGCATTTCATATCAACATTATACCTATCAAACAAAGAAATAGTTTTCATATTATGACACATTTATATGTGCACCAAAGAAAAGAAAGATCACTTCAAATGAGCATTGATGTACCTTTAGAGAACTTACACTTGAGCATGATGGAAAACCACATTTTATTCTTTGAAAGAATTAACATAAGCTTCAAGTGTGTGATGTTTCTTATCTAGTTGTAAGACAGAAAGAACCTACACAAACCACTCCCTAGATAAGATTGATTTCTCCTACTATCATGTATCTTACATTTTCCTTTCAATTATAGAAGAAGAAACACATAATATTCTTAAGAACTTCAGTTCTTTAAAATATGTATTTTCATACATTTAGTAACCAAGTCACAAAAAAATGATGCTAAATCAATATCAATTACCATTACACTTTGGAGTTATGGAAAAATGATGCAAATTCCACCTTAACAACACATTATATCAACATATATTCATCTTAATCTTGGATTTGAAAAGTACCTTGAAGAATCAATGAATAAACCTATAAGTATTTAAAACATCAAAATAAGGTAGATTTGTACTGGTATATTTTATAATTATTATTATTGAGATTTTTTTTTCTTTTTTCTAATATAACTTCTTAGCATTACAAATTGGACACATTTGGCCAGTTGATGCACCTTGCTACACTTTGTTGCAAAAGATAAAACAAAATAATCATGTTGGCATTTTTCAATTATGTGAGGTATCTTCTAAGGGTGGAATTCTTGTGTTGCATTTGTAAGTGTTATAAATATTTCATATTTATGGTGGCTCTCTTGAGGTTTTATTTGATCTCATAGGTATGGGATACATATTCCTTATATAGACTTGTACAAAGGCCAATAAAGTACGACTTGGAGTTTTGATAGAGCTCTTAGAGCATTAGGAGTAAGCCCCTTATACTACAAGTAAAGGCCCACCAGCTCAGCAAAAACAAACCAGATGTGAAATAGACCAAAGTAGAGCGGACAAAGTGGGTATGTATCCTGCCATGTGCTGATGAATGGAAGGAATCATGCAAGAGATATACAACATGAAGGCCATAAGTATAAAATATAGACAGATGAGCCCACCTAGAAATACAAGAGATTAGTTAGCGTAGGGTGTGAACATAAACAAATTTGGTGGCATGGTGGGGTACTGAACCATCGAAAGTGGAAAATCCTCCACCAAGGAAAATAGATATATTTTACAATACAACCTATTTCCCTCACGTGGATTTACTTTCTTTTAATAATCTTAGACTTGTGGACTTGGAAGTTATGCCATAACATCTCTCTTCAATACAAGGAATTAAATTATTGAACAAGACTCTACATTTGTCATGTATATCCTTAAATATCCTGCCATACATTATCATCATTATGATGTCAAGATAACTATTGAAAATTTATTTATCCACCTCATTTAGCCCTAATGCATCCCTTGCTCTGAAAACTTTCTCAATTGTATACAAAAGTACCTCGAAAGAAAGGGTAGAAGAGACCATGGTTGCACTCCCTAAATGAACATGCAATGGGAAACCATGCAATTAGGAGCTTAATTTTTTTTTGTTCTGGTTCCTTGTGTTTTCTTTCCTAACAACTCCTCTTAACTTTGTCACAATTCAGTACAAAATCTATAAGCTTAAAACTAACTCCTATCTTCCCCAACAACTCTTCCTGCTTTGACTTGTTCAAACCTACCTGAAGAACATAATTTAGTGAAAAATATGCATTTCCTTCACATCCTTCTCAATTAAGAACAAGAAGTACAACTTTTCTCATTGCCCCCACTTGCATGCTCAAAAGGGATGTCAAAATTTTCAGCAAAAGGATTGCTTTTCCATCCTCCAATACACGAAAAAATAACTGCTCACAAAGTGTAAGTAATGAAGTATCTTTAGACATCTTCTCTATCCAAAAATCATCCTCTATTGAAACTAATCTCTTTCTTAATGAAACTTTCCATTGACCTACCTGGAGAAATGATAAAACTAAAGACAACCATGCATTGTGCCTTAAGAATAATGAACCCCTTTCCTTTACACCATGTTCCTTGTATATGCTTGAAGCCGAGACAAAATATCTACAATAATATTTTCGAGCTGTGATAGATTCCTTGTATGGACAAAATGAACATTATGGCACAAAATTTGGCTAAAAATAATGAAGTATATAGTTCCAAGCAACTTTTCTGTGCCCAAGAAACACTCCATGGTAGAGAAACAACTTCCTTAACATCAATATCAGATAGAGTGATCCATCCAAGTACAAAAAAATACCTTTCAAGAATAAGCTCATGCAGTTGGGAAGATTCCCTACTCTACCACACATCCAAAATATGACAAATAACCAAATAGAGATCATACCAATTTAAACCTAAATCTTGAAGAATTTTGTGTTCTACAATATCTTAATTATGAACCCCACTAACATCAATCATTTGTTGAAAGATGTTAGGAATTCTATTCTCTTTTTTCACTCCCTCATTCACATTTATAATGCTTTTGTACCACCTAATATACCCATGATTCCAAGAAGCCTATTCCTTTGTGAATCTGAAAGGTGCCTCCTTGTGTGAATTGTATTAACTTATTTCTTATATTGAACATCTACCAGGATGGGAAGGTGGTGGAGTGGAAAATCATATGCTCGAGAATCAACATCAATCATGGAATGAGCAAAAACTAACAAGTTGATTACATGGTGTTGAGCTCTAATATAGGAAAACTTACATTGCCGAAGACAAAAATAATATTCTCTTCCATTTTTCTTTTTTCAACCACATTCAAAAAATGAAAAGCTATGAGAAGAACTTCCAAATTAAATAAGGATGGAAGACTTGAACAAATCAACATCAATATTGAAATAAGAAAAAACCAACAGGCTAATTGCAAGTTGTTGAGTTCCAATGGAGGAAAAATTACATTTCTAAAGGCATAAAACTATTCTCTGCCATTTTTATTTTTTCAACCACATTCGAAAAATGAAAAGCCATGAGAAGAACTTCCAAATGAAATAGGGATGGAATACTTGCACAAACTTCGTTCATATTTAAGCACATTGAATATGTAGCTTTCACTCTCTCAGTAATAAAACTTGTGTAGCCTTTGCAGATTTTAAATTTGAAAGAATGATTGCCTAAACTAGACCATGTGGATTTACTTATAATAAGAATGTGAGCTACAACAAGAAGAACATCATCAATATAAATAAACCTCCCATCCTCTAACTTCAGAACCTCATTGAATAGGTGTTCTTAAAGTTTGTTGCATAAGGCACACCTCATAACAAGTTCATGTAACATGTTAAGGCATGCTTTGTGAAATGTTCGAGGAAGTGTTTTTCATAAGGTGCATCTGAAGCAACAAACCCAACTATTATTTCATCATCAAATGAAAGTTGTGTCTGTAACACTTGAGCACTAACATGCTCTTTATTAAGTTGGTTAAAAGCTTATTTGTAGATAGAATAATCCCAATGTGGAGAAAAAATGCACTCTTTATAAAATTTAAGCACATAAACATCTCATAAAAGTATATTGGAGTCAGAAACACTGTAATTTGTAGGGCAGGGTTTTTAATTTCCGTCAAACATAGCTACTTTCCTTCCAGTCTCTGATTTTTTTTTTTCCAAAGAGTGTATCATCTTCATGACCAATCAAAGACTCTGCATCATTTACTCCCATCTCATCCTTGCTAGCAGTTGACCATAAATTATCCCCTTTGGGCCTTGTTTGTACTCATTGTGTATGAAAAAAACTTGTAGTAACTATTAGATCTTCTAGTGACTGACCTGTCTATGGAAATATAACACTCAGTTGATTCTCCTTGTTTTGCTCACCAATTAAGGAAAAATGTCGTGAGAAAGGTTTACAGGAAAAATAAGTAGAAATTAAATCTACAACCCCATCTCCTCCATGACCACACTGACTTGTTTGTTTCCAATGAATTTTTTTACAGTGATGTGATCCACTGTCCTGAGCAAGTTTCAAAATATTAATAATAACCTCAAGCTTGTAAACCAAAGGAAGCTTATGAACAATATTATTTCTCTCACACCTCCAAATTCTTCCATCCAAGATGCCTTATAAAGGAGCAAGAATAAATGTGCATATATTCTAAAAAATGGTATCATCCAAAACCACATCATGAAAAAACTGTAAGAAAGTTTCCAAAATAAGTGATAGATGATGATCTAGATTGTTCTCCACGTCCATAGTATGATGTTTGATAGTTTCAAAGCTCATCTTAAACAAGCGAGGTAAAACACTAGCTAGTTCGCTAATATTTATCAATCATCAGTTATATGACACAACAAAAGTTGTCACCTTTGCAAGGCTAACAAGAAATTCCAAAAGCTTTGTAATCAAAGTTATCCTTCATTGAAATTTCTCATCTGATATTTCCTCAGTTAGCTAAAGATAGCACATCAATTCTCCACAAAGAACAACCACTCACAAGATACATCCAAGATGGGTTATTGCATAATGTTGTTTAAGATATATCACATCACTGTCATTTTTCTATAAAGTAGACTTGTTGAACCTCTTAATTACCTTCTCCTTGACATTTGGTCTCACCTTTTTCTCTCATTTTCTCATAAGAATACAAACCCAATCAATGATAAATGCTAGGTTTTGTCTTAGGAAAGCATTAAAATGATCACAATATTATATTTTCATGTTCTTGCTATTTTAATAGATTTTTTCAAATTAGCTACAAAACGCAAACTATTCTGTAGCTAACTATGGACTCTGTAGCTACTCTCATGGTTTCATAGGTTACACGTGTCAAATGAAGAACTCGGCCACATGGGTGTTTCCAGAATCATTTCTACATGGATTCTATCCTATTCACTCAGTCTAGATTGATAGAAAAGTGTTCCTAAAGTCATGGTCAAGGATGAAGTCAAATACGTTATCTAGAAGTAATAGGACTCTTGATTTTCTCTTTCATACCTAATCAAGAGTCTAGCAATTTAGATGAAGATTTAATTCTAATTAAGCCACATGTAGTCGATCAAAAGTTAAATAGTCCTACCACAATTCGAATTAAGTCACGAATTAAACAATCATGTAGATTTAATTCGAATCAGCCACCTGTAGCAATTTTTTCTCATAAACAATCATGTAGATGTAATTCGAATTAGCCACTTGTAGCAAGTTTTTCTCCTAAATAGTTATTTTCCTATAAATATCGGTTGCATAGAACCGAGAAGTAGTTAGAAGCTAGAAGGAATTAAAAGCTTTTTGCTGATACTCTGTATTCAGACTTTGTTTGTTCATAATACAAACTTAGTTTTGTCAATGATGGTTTAAAGTGCATATTTAACTAGCTAGCATTCCAGCCACATCAGTTGCAGAGGGTCCCTGCACTGAAGGAGGTTTTTCACTTGTTGTTTTCAGTTTAATTTCTATTACTCTGTTTTCAACAAGTCTGTTTTCTAATTTAGAATGATGCTTCATTTCAATTTTTAAACAATAGTGTAAGGACAAAATAAAAAAATGTACAATCTTGTTCTTCTGAGATATTTTTTGGAAAAATGACTTTGTTTCCAAAATTGAATGAATTGTAATAAGAATACACAATTGCTTAGTTTTCTTACTGTTTTGTTATTCATTTTCTTAGAACAGAACTATCAATTAACTGTGTTAACATATGTTCTCAAAAACCATTTCAAAATGATGATGATCTTAAATTAAATGGTTAAATATCTAATTCATACAGTGATTGAATTTACTCAGTACATTGTTAGTTTTATATGCTTTTACCTTCTCTTTTATGCTTTCAGGTCCTTAGTTGCATCACTTGACATTCCAAAAAATCATTTCAAAGAGATTGATTTCATCTTATTCCAAAATTGAATGGTTGAATGTTTAAATGAATGCAATTACTGAGTTACCTTCTACATCAATGTCACTTGCGGTTTTAAGAATTAGATCCATGGATTAGGACTAATGATATTATAAGATAGATGCTCTATTTTTTTATTAGGTTCTAACTAGTCAACAGTTCTTGGTCCATTTTTAGGAGATTAGACTAACTTAAAAACCTTCCCTTTCCTTCAAAATTCATTAGATCTATTTAAATTTTCTCATAGGTTGTATATTCTTAGACATCATAGAATAGAAACCCCAAAAACAAATATAAATCACAAAACAACGAAGTAAGAGAAAAGTTAACTAAGCACATATAGTGCATCACACTTCATCAGTTTACAAACCTTGGTTGATAATTTATGGAAGAAATTTAGGACACTAAATTGACTAAACATTTTTGCGCCATTGTTGGGGAAGTGTAATTACGTAACTTTATCTCTTACATCCAAAAAAATGATATGTGTAGAGAAAGAGACACTAGGGGTAGATTCATAACTATTGGCAAGAGTTCAATTCCTATAACATCACTTACTCCACCAAGACTAAGAAGAGATACACATCCATCTCAAACTCATATTCTTAGCCATATACCTCCTGAAGTCGAAGGTCAAAAATCCAATCAAGAGGATCTCCTATTTCATCTACTGCGGCAATCCTAGAGGAAGAAAATCTTGGATCTCCAACAGAAGGAGTAGCCTTTTTCACCTCTTCAGGGGAACACATTTTAGTTGAAGAATTAAGAATACCTAGTGGAGAAGAAGAAGTAGAACCTTTCTTCCACATATCATTGATAGAGGAACCATAGGAAGAGCAATTAACCTTGTAGGTTGAATATTATATTAACTTTGAAGAAACTATAATGGTAGAAGAAGGAGAGGATGGAGAATTTTCACTATTTGGAGGAGGAGGAGGTAGAGGAAGAGGTAGATAAAATAATGGAGAAGGTAGAGGAAATAATGGAAGAGGTAGAGGAAATAGGGAAGTTGATAATTCTTTTGGATTCCCTATAGTTGATGAAGACACATATGCCACCGTGAAAAATATCTCACCTTCTTTCCTCCTAAATTTTCATGGATTAAAAAGTGAAGATCCTGAAACCTTTTTATTTGAATTTGAAGTCTTGTACAAAACTTATGATTATTTACAAGACTCTCAAAAACTCAAATTGCTTCCTTCAACAGTGAAAGGAGATAATTTAAAATGGTTCATGGGATTGGTCACTCAGTGTATTAGAACATGGAATGACATGAAGAAAGTGTTTTTGGACAAGTATTTGGATTATTGCATGCCTATCAATTAGAAAAATGAAGTGTTCAAAATGGTGCAAAGAGAGGATAAAAATTTGGAGGATTTAATTGAAAGATTCAACTATAACTTAAAAAGAGAAAATATGGATAACTTAAATCAAGATACTTTAAAAGCTCTTTTATTAAAGGCCATTAGAGATGAGTGGATATACATCCTTAACATGACAGGGAAGGGAGATATCTCCTAACTCCCATTAAGTGACATTGGAGAATTATGTGTTCATCCCTCAAGAGGAAAGTCCAAAACTGGGAAAAGTCCAAGAGATCCTTCTCTTGTTAGAGTGAATAAATCTCCAGCTACATCAACAAGTAGGGTAGAAATTGGAAACATGCTCGATGAATTTAAAACAGATATTCTAGGGAGCCTTAGTGAACAGATAAACACCCTTAAGTTACAAAAGAAGCAAAAAGCCGAGACTGATGCTTTAGCTATTTTCTGTCCCAAATGCAGGAAGAAGCAGGCTTCAAGAGAATGCCCTTTAGATGAAAAAATCATAGAGAATTGTGTGATTTGTTCAGAAAACCATGAGACTGAAAGTTGTCCTTCAGTTCCTGGTCTTAAGGCTATTTTTCAAGAGGAAACAATTTCTAATCCAACATAATCTCTTTGCTTTGTCTCTAGAAGACCTTGGGAGGGGCAACAAAACCAGGGTTTTAACAACCAAATGTATATGCAGCCACCACCAAATTGGAGTTCTTGGCAAAAACCTTGGCCTTAATCTCAATCTCAAACTAAACCTTGGGCTCAAGGAATACAAAATCATTATGTAAGATTTTATCCATACTATCAATATCCTCTATCATATTGAAACTATCCTCCCCAACAAATTCCTCAACAAAATCAACAGCTCCAGCTTCAAAACCAAAACCATTAACTTTCACTACCATTCCCCACAAAGACCAAATCAGTTACCTGCCTAACCATTACCAAACCCCAACAATAAAAATCCTTATAATACCTATATGGTGGAAGGACAAAAATTTCTGACTTATATGATCATTCCCTTGGATCTTAATGGTGTCAAACTAAGATATAGTAGGATATTAGAAAAGAAAAAGCCTTCTGTAGTTATTCAAGAACAAGACAATTTTGAGGAAGATTCTCTATAGCCAAATAAAAGTTTTGAAGGGATATCTCTTCAAAACTAGGATATTGAAAACGAAAAACAGAAAGAACCAATAAACTCAACTCCTATCATAGAGCAACCATTAGTATCTACTTCTACGTCTCCTTTCCCTGAAAGATTACAAGTTGATAGAGGGGTAGAAAAGTATATTATGTTGTTGAATTAATATTTTCTAGATGAATTGAAAAATGTCTATATCAAAATCCATTTTTTACAATCCATTAAGGAGATTCCAATTCTAGCCAAAATAATAAAGGAATTGAGCATGAAGAAACCAAGAAGAAAAACAAAAGAAGTAAAAAGAATTAAGCTAGCAGGAAAAATAACAGACATAATGATGGGAAAAATTGGCATACAAAAATTTGTAAATCCAGGAAGTCCAGCTGTAAAAACACATATCATTGGAGTTTAAATTCTGAATACATTGATTGATTTAGGAGTAGCAACAAACATCATGAGCAAACAAATCATGGAACAACTCAAACTTCCTAATCTTCTTTATACACCTACATTACTGCAATTGGCAGATAGATCTATAATCAAACCAGATGGTGTGTTAGAAGATATTTCATTGTCTTTAGACTCTTGGGAGTACCCTATTGATTGTATGATCTTAACCCCAAAGAATAGTCTAGGAGGACATCCACTTATATTATGAAGACCTTGGATGGATACAACTGCTGCTTTTATTAGCTGTAGATCTGGTGATATGTATATCTCTGATGGTAATTCAACTAAGAAATTCACTCTATATCCTCTAGCAAGAACAATCACAGAGATAGATGACAAAGAATGGATTGATGATGAAAATGGTATTCAGCCTCTCCTTACTATTTCAACCATTAGTGAAGATAGACAAATCTTAAATATAATGGAAAATTTTGAATCATCTCCAGAATATGAACATGATCAATTTCAAGAAAAATCCAATATTGAATATTTTTCATCTAGGTAGACGTCTCTTTATTCTATGGAAGAATTTGGTAGCTCTACAGTTGAAATCTTTCTAGGGAAAACATTGAACATAAACAATAACTTGGAAAAATTACAATAGGAAAAGCTAATCAAAACTTTACAACAACATTCTTCTGCATATGCATGAGAATACACTTACATGAAAGGAATTATTCCTAAGACTTGCATACATCACATCCACATTGAGGAAAATTGTAAACCTATCAGACAACCTCAAAGAAGGATGACTCCAAATCTTAGAAAAATTGTGAAAGAGGAGTTGCAAAAATTGTTGAATGTAAACTTCATTTACCCAATTTCAGACAACTAGTGGGTTTCTCCTCTAGTGATTGTGCCTAAAAAGAATGGTAAATGGAGGGTATGTATTGATTATCGAGAATTGAATAAATCTATCATGAAATATCATTTTCCTTTGACCTTTATAGATCAAGTGTTAGATACATTAGCAGGTAAGAAGTATTTCTCATTTTTGGATGGTTTTAGTTGTTACAAGTAGATTCAGGTAGCACCTGAAGATCAAGATAAAACCACATTCACCTACCCATGGGGAACTTATGCCTACCAAGTACTCCCTTTTGGATTGTACAATGCACCTGCAACATTCAAAAGAGCAGTACTTGGATTTTTTTTTTTCCTGAGATCTAATACATGATTTTGTAGAGGTGTATATGGATGATTTTATAGTTTATGGGAATTCATTTGAAGAATCTTTAGAATATTTGGAAAAAGTTCTTAAAAAATTGAAGGAAGCAAACCTTTCACTAAGCCATGAAAAATGTTTTATGATGTTTACAGTGTTAGTGTTAGTGTCTCTACACTACCATCAATGATCAAAATTGACTTTTTTGCATTTCATACTAGGTGTCCTATTTTAATGAGTTGCATTCCATTAGGTCATGGATCAACTGATGGTAGGGTATATTTCAGTTTTCTCCCTCATGACACATATCTGTTGACCTCTTTTCATATTGTTCAGTCAATGGTTCATGTTTATTTTCAGTTCATTTCATCAATTTGGTCTTAAGTCTTACGGTTTCAGTGTCATTAGGTATTAGGGTTTTACAATGGTCAAATTTTTAGTAACTATTGATTAATAATGGCTAGCTGACACATGAGGATGAAAATAATCATTAGAAAAGTTTTAATCTCTTAATTTGTAAACTTAATAAAGTTTGCACCTAAAAACCAGTTTGAGGTGAAAACAAAGCATTGGTATATTATTTGTAAATTTCATGTAATTTTATTATTTCTCATATGAAATTGATAGTTTCATCTTGCTCCTGGTCACCTGCCAATATTTCCAAGAACATGCCACTACAAAAGTCAAAGAAATCAAAGCATCAGTTTTCCTATTTAAGCAACAAACCAAGCATAAAAAAAATAGAGTATTTGAAAAGGAAATAGACATTATAAAGTGGGTTTTGAAAAATGAAAAAAAATCAAAAGTTGCCAAACCATATAAAGGTTAAAATTCTCTTAAGTAATTTCATTTTTTGAGTTGAAGTCCATAAGCTGAGCTAAAAACATGATTTTCAAGTGTTATTGAGAAAAGGGGCTGAAATCACTATGTTTGTGGAAATATATGATTGGCGCTACGCACCAAAGTCTAGCGCTATGCATAGCGCTGGCGCTACATACTTGGGTTTTTTATGCAGTGTAAAATTGAACTGGCGCTATGCACCAAACTGGCGCTATGCACCTGGGTGAGTGCGCTATGCACCTATCAGTGAAGTTCCAGATCATTCCAAATTGCATCAAATCACTTGAAAACCTCTCCATTGCCTTTTGAAAGTAAGTAACACCATAATTCTTGTTGAAAAAGAAGTTGTTGCATCAGTCTTGGGTGGTTTTGACTCTAAAAAACTCAAACCTTAATTGTCACTAAATTGTCTCATATATTCTAGAAAAAAAGCTCATTCATTACTGTTGTCCTATATCATCTATTTGTGGTTCTCTAAATTCTATCTTCTCATATATCATTCCCTAGACATCATTCCCTAAACTTTTCCCCAATCCCCAAACCCTATACATATGCCCCAAATCCTACTCCCTATTACAAAACTCTACTCACTCCCTAAATCCCATTTCCACTCCTATTCACCCTCACCGATTTACCTACAAAAATCTCTTCATACTCATCTTATATCCCTTCACCCTATCTCTTCATTCACCATAAGAGAAAAAACTATACAAAAATGGAGAAGGACAATGAATATGAATTGGAAGATGACACCCTTAGTGATAGTTCCAAGCAGAGACACACACAGGGTAGGAAGCCTCATAAGGGAGGAAAACATATTAGAGAGGATCCCACCAGTTTGAGGGAGCTGCAAGCCTTCCCT
Organism: Pinus taeda; assembly: GCA_000404065.3. Lineage (NCBI taxonomy): Eukaryota > Viridiplantae > Streptophyta > Pinopsida > Pinales > Pinaceae > Pinus > Pinus taeda. The sequence goes on along the minus strand of APFE030362216.1, from coordinate 85,225 downwards.
TTTGCCATTTCTTGTTTTAGACATCAGTCATGTTTCAGTTTCTGTGAAATGGTGGAAGGGTTAAATCTCATCATGAATTAGCAAGGTTATTTGTGACACATTTGGACAACAATGAAGTAAACCATGTTGGAGTTACATTCACTTTGTCAACAACTGTTATTTCAGAGGCTACAAGTATTCAAAATGTGGGTGAAAAGTGGAACAAAGGCCAGGACATTGAGAGGGAGTACTATGAGCCTTACATCAAGGCTAAATACAATAAAAATCTCAAGACAATATTTCCTTTTAAATTCTTGGAGGACAGGTTTGATCCATTGATGAAGATCATCATTAAGTACTTTACTTGTGAAGGTAGGTTCTCCCACTTGTATGCCTACAACATTAGATTGCTAATGCATTTCACTAGGGTGAGAATGATGAATATCCCCTACTTCATGTTCAGAAACATTGAGAAAATGGCACTCATTGTAAAGAAGAAATCATACCGCCATCGGTTAACTAGCTTCTACCACTACTCTTTGATTAAAATCATTGTTTTACATTAGTTGAACCTTCTCAACATGCCATGGGAAACTTTAATTTCTCATGAAATGTTCAAAGGCCCTCAAGTCTTTCATCAGTGCCACATGAAGAAAGTGGACCTTCAGGACATGAAAAGGTCCAAGCGATTGAAACTCTTGGAGTGCCAGTATTTGTGACATATGAGAGGGGCACTAGATTTTTTTTTTTTTCAGTTGCCAGGTGAGTATTATCTCGACAAGGTATGGATGGGATCTCACCTTCATCTTCAGGCTACAGGAAAATGCTATCTCCACAAAGAGTGGAAGGGGCTTTGCCTTCTTCTTTAGCTAAATAGATACAGGTTGAGCAGCAACACACGGGCAAAGGTAAAGGAAAGAAAAAGATGCATGAGAAGGATCCTAGTGATGGGAAAGAAAGAGATTTTGACCTTGTTGATCATGAGGAGACACATCGAGTTGCAAATGATCAAGGAGAACATGCAAAAGACTAAGAAGGCAAAGGTCAAATTGAATTCCATTGAACAAGAGATCGAGAATGACTGGGAAACTTGGCTTGAGAGGGTTAATACACACCTTGAGGGGCTGATTGAGAAGGCCAATAGATATAAGAAGATGCTTCGCCACATGGCCTACCACTACATGACCTAGAACAAAATATGCCACATAAGGATGAGGAAGCTTAAGGCTAGGTTGAGGAAGGCCTTAAGGAGAAAAAAGGAGAAATATAAGTTAAAAGTCTTGGTTGAAACCTCACTATCCCATCAAATCAATTAATTATAGTGCCTTGTGCCAAATCTGGGCAAGTTTTGACAAGTTTTTGTCATTTTCAATTTGAAATTTTGTGACACAGAAATTTGCCCTAGGTGGTGCTACGCTTTTCACTAGAAGACTTTTTGAAGAAATGGCTTGTATATTTGGATTTAGCATGATGAGAACATGAAAACCAAAAAATCACAAGAATTTTGGAGAAAAACTTGGTCACCAAAAGGTCAAAAAACCATCAAAAAATGACCTCTCTACCTCTTTTTGGTCACACAAAAGAAGCCTTGGGATATTCCAGTTTTGAGGGGCAAAATGACCTCCAAATGCAAACATTCAAGATGTTCTAGAAACTAGACAGGAAGACCTTTCCAATGAGCTATCTTGGGCTAAACTTGGCTAACGGGAAGGACTCCAAAATCAGATGTGAATTGGCGCTACACACCTAGCCAGTGGTGCTATGCATAGAGCCAGTTAGCTCAAAAATCCAAATTTCACCTAGTTTTTCTATAAGTTGACTTTTTTCTCTCATCTTGGATGAATTTATGATTGTAGATGATGTTATGCTACATAAATCTAATTTTAAAATGACCTTAGAGGGTAGATTCATCATTTTGAGGTGGTTTTGGGGTAAATGAATAAGTTTCCATGGTTTTAGAGGCAAGCTGTTCCACAGCCTATATTCCTGTTCCTTATTGGGAAATGGTTTTAACAGTCTCTTATCTCTTGGATTCGATCCCTAATTTCTAGCATAGGTGGTTTTGATGATCCAGGTGGATATTGGTGGCCACCTGCCAAGTCCACCTGGACCCCCACCATTGTCTTTCTCAGCATTTTCAGTTTCCTTAATTGTAGCACAACTTACTATTTTTAGCAGTTTTTCGGGTCTTGAACTTCGGAAGCCGTTTTGAGGCCCTAAACGACGTTTTTTGGGGAATCCAGGGGCAACATGGGTCCATGCAATAGACCGATGTTTCCCGTTCCAACAATGATA